>JAQGCC010000628.1:0-32893 GCA_034698905.1 Xestoiulus laeticollis
TATATAAAAACATATATAATACCAGCTAGATTCCACGGACGATCTCAAATTTCGAAAAAATTCGGGATCAAGTGGTTGAAGCGCCATAAAAAACATGCACGCTACCACTCTGCCACCTGGCGTTTAATACACAAAGATCTGCCGAAAATGCGGCCGAGATTCTTTTCGAAAATCCGGTCCGCATTTACGGCAGGGCGACTGGCACGGCGCGTGCAAGTGTGCGCGCTTCTATTGCAAGCAATGGAAAGAATCCGTGATCCGGATTCCTTCGATGCGCTGCGGCCATGCGGCGCGGGTAAGTGTGCGTCTAGCTTAAGGTGCACATAGGATTATGCGGCGAGGAGGTGGGCCGGTAGCTCTCACCATGATTTTCAAGCAACAGTGGGGAAAAAAAGGTTACCATGGCAATTATGGAACGACAGTAACCATAGCAACTGAGGAAAGAACAAAATGAAATCCATTGCAAACTGTTGATCATGGATCAACAGTGATAAAATATATCATGGAACTTTAAGCTCCAGGCCACACGAGGCGTTTTCTGCACGTTTGGCTAGCCTCAAACAGAGCATCGAATTTAATTTAAACTCTAGAATTATAAAATTTGCCCATTAATATCTCGTGCTAAAATTCTTTTTTAATTAAAAGCCTTGTTTAAGGATATAGCCAAATGCGTGTTTCCAGCCTAGTGTGGCCTGGTGCTAAACCACCTTATGCTAGCTGGGCGCACACGTACTGCGACAAACAAACATCCCCAAACAAAACATTTTCCCAATACACTTGGGCAAAAAAAAACTAAAAATTCTTTTAAGAAATTGGAACGTTTCCTTCCAAACTACGTAATGTGTTGGTGGCGCTATACTTAAGGCCCTTCCACTACACGACACGTCATTTCTAAATGCGCCCGAGTGGTGGCGCTAAACCTAAGGCGCTATTGCCAAAAGACGCGTCATCAAAAACGTATTGATGACTATAACTGTGCAAACTTAATACAGGCTAACGCTTACGAAATGGAATCGAAACGCATTTTCAAACGGAATGGTAAACGGCGTGCTTTTACGTGTTGCGCAATCTTTCTGTTAACGCCGCATTATCGGTTTAACGAGCGATGACCATCGTTTTTGGACAATGCTGTAATCTTGCCCCCGATTAAAAGCCCCAAGGTTTTGCCCATCGATGTTTGGGGGAGCTAGAGCACAGTTCGTTAATTACGCCGTTTTCCGATGCATTTTTTCGGTGGGACCAATTAAAAACTCGTGACTTTTTCGCCAAAAAGGCCCCGCCCTGATCCACTTTTTAACACTCTATGCACTCCTCTTTTGTTTTACATTTTTTGTGTGTATATTACTCTATATTATTGCGATTTGGCATTCTTCGCCCATTTCCCGTTTTGCGCTGCACGAATTGACACGTTTCGCGACCAATTTCAACACTTTTGGGAATTCGTCGCAGGAAATCAAGGGCGTTGCTGCTAAAATAATTAATAATTAATACATCATTAATATGCGCATAGCGACGCGTGTCTCTCTCTCTCTCTCACTCTCTCTGATCCCCTATATATAGATATATATATATTTTCAAAATGCGACTTGGACTGTTTCATCCTTATCTATACCCTCGTCGCCATCTTGTTTTTTATAAACATCCGTTATAAATATACGTGTAACCATGGCTACCAAAAGCCATTAGAAATGGTACCAAAAGATGGTGTGAAAAGATTTGGTAGCCACGACGACAAAATACCACGAATGATTAGAACGCCTCGGTTACCACGACAACACACAGGATGTTTTAAAAGCCTATAGGCCTGCATGAATATATAGCAACCTAGTGGAAGGAATGATTGGAATGGGATGGTGATCATTACAATGGGATGGGTTGAAACCATGACAGCTAACTTCCAAACGATCGTACAACTCGTGATTTGAGTATTCAGCCTCTCGATATAACGAACAGAGTGGCTTGGTCCTGACCGAAATGCCTACCTCTCACGTATTAAGTCTTCCAGTATAACGAACCTTCTGTATAACGGACAGTTCGGCTGGTCCTTTCACTATCCTACAATATACTGTTTAAAATAAACAGAAATGCGATGTCTTAGGTCAGCGGTCGTGGAACCGGGGTAAATTACCCCAAATGGGGTAAAAAAGAAATTTTTCTAATATTTAAATTGCTATTTCATAAAAGTGTTAGTATGATTACAAACTTTTTTTATAAATAGGTAAATGTAAATTAATTCAATAAATAATGTTTAATTAAAATTTACATTGATTGTTTTCTTTTCAGAATGGGGGGGGGATGGTAATATCGACTTACGTAAAAATATTTTGGGGTAATGGTTAAAAAAGTTCCCCGACCGCTGTCTTAGGTAGACTATAAAAGACAAAAAACGTTCTGTTAATTGTCTCATAAGATTCATATTTAAGGATTGGTTTTAATAGTGATTTTAATAGTGATATTTGTTCCAAATATCACCAATATTCCGCCATTTTTTTAACATTTTGCAAATAACTGGTGATATTTGCAACAAATATCACTATTTTAAAAACAATTTTGTCTGCAATCAATTGGCAATCACTTTTTTTCCATAAGGGTTAAAACATTAACGCTTATTTAAGGGGTATACAGCACCCACAAAAAACCAGACCGCTCAGCATAACGAATATCCCATCTCCCATCTCCCATCTCCTTGGCGTTCGTTATATCGAGAGCCGACTGTAATAACCAATGACAACAAGTGGTCTCGTCGCTGCCCCTCGAAAGGAAGCAAACACTGCCAGCATCCGAGCGTTGCGCGTTAGCACTGTTAAGCCCTTTCTTAACTTCGATTAGCTTAATCGACGATTAAACCGTTATTCTGAGCTCGTTTTCCCCGTCAGAGGTCGCCCTCGTCCCGAAGGTCCAGATTCTCCACTCGGGTGTATTTTGGGCTAAAAATGGCGAAATATTCGACGTTCGATTCCCCTTCATCCCACCCCCACACCTTCCTATTTCCCTCCTAAAATATTGTCGTTATTTGGGCATGGTTAGAGAAGGGATGATGACGATGATTCGCTCGGAATCTTCCATTTTCAATATGAAACAATCGTTTGTAATTAGCGAAATGCTGCCTCTGTGGGACATCAACTGATACGCGTATTGATAACGGTTTTAATTAAATTACGCATTAAATATGGCCGCTGTAAAGCGAACGCACCGAACGAGGCCTAAATCGGCCGTTAAAGCCGCCAGAGCCAATTCGGACAACAACAACATACAAACAAACAATGCAATCTTCAAAAAAATCATGTTAAAAAACTTGTCGAAACATTCAAACATGCTCTCAGTTACAAAAACTACCTTATATAGAAAGTTTCAAAGATATTAGAGGTATTAAGCCACACCACTGTCCGAAAAACAGTGCTAGCTACCAATGTTGTCAAGAATTAAGGAAAGCTGCACAAAACCCCCTATTGTCCAATGTGGATTTCGATTAACCGGATATGCTCCTTAACGTTGAACTCATTAATTTTATTAACGACAATAACAATTAATCGATATCAATTAGCTTCTCATAATATTTTTACAAAATTAAATGTTCTTTGCTTACCCCCCCCCCCCCCCCCCAAAAAAAATCAATTTTTGAGGCTTAACGAAAACGAATTTTCAAAACACATTTTTAGAACGCACGCAAATTTATGCTAATGAAGGTTTTAGATGACAAAAGAAGCGTTCTTTTACAAAAATGGCGATTAATATTTCTAATGAAAAGTCTGTTGATGCAACCACTTAATCGATTATCGTTAATTTGAATTTTCAGCAAAAGAATTAACGACTTTAACGGTCGATTAAAACGAGACGTTTATACTTCATATCGCGATATATCGAATTCCTGTTAATTGGAAATGCATGAAAAATAACATCATGCATTTACCGGGTGTAAAAACGTATTCATGGAAAGTACACATTCATTGAATATGGACATATCACAAATGGGACACGGTCATGGCATTTTTGTCCATAAATGAATGGTTTTACATGACCATTCAAAGGCTAAATACGTTCCTTTAATCTTAACGAGAACGATAAACACACTATTACGCATGCGCGTCAATTAGTTATGCTCCTTAAAGATCATGTGGTATCCCGTTAAACTAATGAAATTGTCGTCTGCCCACAACGCAAACCCATTAGCGTCGTCCCCACGTATGCGTATTGGCACACAAAAAAACAGTGCTACCAATGTCGTCAAGATTAAAGGAAACCTGCCAATCCCTATAATTTCATAATTTACCTCATTAACAAATTGGATTTTTTTTTCTCCAGAGTTTGGTGCCCTCATGTCCTCCCGTCTATGAGATCCAGAGCATCGTGTGTGACCCCTCGGGTCAGCGTCTGGCTCTCGTGGGTCGCAACGGGATCAACATCATGGAGTTACCCAAACGACCCAGGAAAGACAGCAACCGCATTTTGTGCAGGTACATTTATTTCAATAAATTATTTCCTCGAGAATTATATAAATTAGAAATGTCATGAAATTATTTTCATGATCCATGCATATAGCCGGCAGTTCACTGCCGCAAATAAACCATCATGACTGTTTGCTTCGATTTTTTCCAGGCATGTGATTCTGCATATAGTCACTGCCGCAAATAAAACGTTTTGAGGCCCAGACAAAACGTTTAATTGCAACCTAACCATTCATGAATGTTTGCTTCGATTTTTCCCAGGCATACGTGTTCATGGGCAAACAAAGCAAAACATTCTTTGAAAAAATTGAAACTTTTCCTTCCAAATTCCGTTTGAATACGAAATGCATTAAAAAATTGCAAGAAAAAGAATGTGGCGTCCCGTGTGCACGTGACTCGCACATGGGATATTTGTCTGGGGTTGTTTGTTTGCGGCAGTGTGCAAGTCAGCCAAACAGATAAGTGTCCCCCACACGGTCATTTTTATGAAACACACAGTATTAGTCAAAAAATTGCATGAGCAACCTTGGATTCATCGCTCGTGTCGCGGCGTTTGGTCACGCCCGGAGTGACACGCCTGGAATCCCTAGTTCCCTGTTGGGGGGAGTAATCGTGGATATAGTTTTGCTTAGGCTTCGTCCTAGTCTTAAGAGGTTTTCCGTGGACAATAGGAAGACCTACAATTAAAGTTTGCCTCGAGAGAATGACAATGGTTCGTCACGCGGAGGGATACTTCCGTTCGCGTGTAACAATGGGCGCGCAAGCCGTTTGTTTCTCACGGTTTGCGATATTAATTTCGGTTGTGATATCGACGTGTCGTGTGCTTCGGCCACGCGAACTGTGGACAATGGGCTTGTTCGCTGGTGGACAATGGTGGAAGAACGACTGATCCGCAGGGGGAAAAAGGGGACGTTTTCACCTTGTTCTGAAGGCGAGATTCATCCGCGAATTTCTGTAAACATTGGGCAAACAGTGATTACTGTCGCGCAACAATGAAATCTGAGATTAGTGACTGTGCCTTGTCCATTTCGTATGATCGTCGCCATTGTTGACGTTTGTCACAGGAGGGCGTTTCGTTTTAAGGGGTCCCCTTTAGACGACCTATGGAGTTTTCAACGCTTTCACTACATTACAGGCCCTTTCCGCAATACATCATTGATGGAGGAATGATGGAAAACTGATACATGTTGTATATAGGAATGCACTATGCAGTACAACTAGCATCCCAGAATTCAAATTCTGCTTATATATGTTATTAGGAAAATTTCTCTGTGAATGTTACATTCCTGTAACAGATCCAATTCCATCCTTCGTGCAACCAGCCCACTTTCATTCTTTAAAATTCTTTTTTCAACAAATTCTTGTTGTTTTTCAGAAAAAAGTTCCATGGGGTTTCTTATATACGTTTATAGAGAAATTTCCATTTTATTTATTTTGCAGAAAATACGTTAAGTATAACAAGCTAACTTCCTATTACAGGAAAATTCCAAAACTTTTAATATTCCGATACATGTATTTTTATTATGTTTTTGATTTTTCAAGAAATTTCTATTACTTTCTGAATTTTGAAAAACTATTTTCCCCCAATGCATTTATTTGCTTAACCTGTACAAAAATTTCAGGACTTTCTCATAGTTTCTTAGAAATCCCCATTGCTTCCCTACACCAACTTTCAAACACGGTTACTGGTCAAGGGGATAACTGCCCCATGCGACCTTTCACCCCGCCTTAAACCTACATTTGTATTCATTCTTTCCTCTCCAGAATCACATTACGGAAATTTTCCGAATCACCGCTTTTACGTTCAAAACCCTATGTTTTCATCTGATTGATATGAATATGAAAGAGCGAGAGAAAAAAAAGTAGTTCCCCCCTCCAGAACAAAATAGTCCCTGTTTTCCTTCCTCAAAACGGACGATCATTAATACCTGATTTCACGGTCTCTTTGCTCCTCTGAATTTAAACGAAAAATATAAATACTCTGATAATGATTTTTTTTTTCCATTTACAAAACATGTTGGCAAAATATCCCTCCGCCTAACCCAACGCGTATTAACACAACGTCAGCTACTCTGATTTCAAAACGATTTTTCGTCACAATGTCCGTGTTAAACAAACGAAAACTAACCGATTTTTGGCATCGATTTTAACATGGATCAATGCGTATATATGTTTTTCGAAAGGACAAAAACAAGAAGACCACAAAACACCTGCTTTTTTCAATGCTTTTCTTTTTTTCTAAAAAAATTAAACGTTTGTTTATTTTGAACATACATGTACTTTTGATTGAAAAAGAATAATTTTTTAAAATCAGTTCATTCTCATTACTTTTATATAAATTTAAAAAAAAAGTAATATTCAGAATGATTAACTTCTAATAAAAGAATTTCAAGATTTTCTCATAGATGCTTAAGAAGTCCCATTAATTTCAAACAATGCAGTTAATTACTACATGTACATTATATATACATGTATATAGGGTCAACCGTCCCATGTGACGTTTCACCTCACACAAAATCCTTATTTCGACGCCTGAGAATTATATTGTCGAACATGTATAATCTAGAAAATACGGAACCATTTTTTGGAAAATGTCAATTCAATTCAATTCCTTACCCTGCAGTCAGCATGTAGTATGCTATGTGGCAGGGGGCAAAGTGCCAGATTTTTTTAGGTGGATTTTATACGGTCGTGGCCGCTTTTTGGGGAACTATCCCGGCATTCGCCTTTATGTGCCTACATGGGCGATTAAGGGAGGTTGTGGGAAACCAAGAAAAACCACAACCAGGATAGCCGACCGGGGTTCGAACCCGGGTCTCCCGAATTCAAGGAGCTAAGCCAACCTTGTCGGTGTCTACGTGCTAATGTGATTACCTTCCCTACCTTCATTGTTTAAATTAAAATGATTTTTTTGCAGATTATTCAGGGCCCAGGCCCACTGAAATACCTAAGCAATGACATCGAACAACAATGTAAAGATGGTGGATTCAAAATAAAGCTCATTACTAGAGTCATTCTTCAATTTAAATCAAAGCGTCCAGTCAACCCCGGTTTAATTGAATTTGGAAAGCTACAATTCCATGTGGCAGGGGGTAAAGTGCCAGAATTTTTAATGGGAATTAAGAGTATACGGTCGTGGCCGATTTTTGGGGAACTATCCCGGCATTCGCCTTTACGTGCCTATATAGGCGATTAAGGGAGGTTGTGGGAAACCACGAAAAACCACAACCAGGATAGCCAACCGGGGTTTGAACCCAGGTCTCCCGAAATCAAGGAGCTAAGCATAACCACTAAGCCAACCTTGTCGGTAAAAACTCGTCAAAATGAAACACATTCTATATGCTATTTAAAATAATTTTGGAACATAATTCAAAAATGGAACGCACATTTGTAGAACATAAAAACTTTTTGTATTTAATGGTCCAAATTATAATTCGATTTTTCTTTTAAATTTTTTTTCTTATTATGGAAACTTGTAAAAATGAATAGTTTTCTGAATGGAGCATGCTTTTGTTTACAAAGAACAGCAATTATGATTATAGAATTTGAACGCATTTTACGAAAAACGCTATACACAGTAGGCCCTCATGTACATGCAGGTATAATAAGTAATCTGATTCTTCGTTTAAACATCGGTTAATTTTCTCATCGATTTCACCTTTGGATCAATGCGCACATGCACGAACTACTTTTAGCACACATCCACATGTTCACAATAACAATGCGCGTAATTGCGCCACGTTTTTCCCATTATGAATTAACTTCTGTCGTTTTGTGCGAAACGTCAAAACTGTGCGAATGAATAAATCGAGGATCAAATTCCTCTCCTCCTTTTTCGCATTCATCCGCATTTTCCCATTCAGTCTCCCTCCGCCGTGCAAATGGCCTTTTTATTGTCCCGGGGAATTTATTTATGAAATGTTTAATTTACCGATAATGCTAAACGTGCCATTCGATATTCATCCGCCTCTATTCGATTTCTGATATACAACGTCGCGTGTGCTGCATTGGGGGAAAATCACTGGACGAAATTAATGTTACGCTTTTTGTTTTATACATGTATACATGTATAGTCATTGAAAAAAACCTACTTTAAAATTAAATTCCAAAAAAGGAGTTTCTTTTGGAATTTGGAAAACTTAAGATATCTAATTATCTCCTTGATTCCCACAAAAATTGCATTTTCAATTTCCCTTACTTTTGAAAAAACCAGAAACAACAATTTTCTTGGCCTTTTCCTGGCGACTGAAAATTCAAAAATTATATAAATTTACAAAGTTTTGCAAAGGCCACCTTTGGCTTCCACCTTCTGTATACACAAATTATACCTTTAAGCCCCAGGCCACACTAGGCTTTTTTCGTGCGTTTGCAATGCTAGCCTCAAACAGGCCATCGAATTTAATTTGAATTCTAGAATTGTAAAATTAAAAGCCTTGTTTGAGGCTAGCCAAACGTGCGTTTACAGCCTAGTGTGGCCTGGGGCTAAAGTTTTTTTCCTTGCCATATCCGAATTAAAACTCGTGGTTATAGTGAATAGTCTTATCATTAATACCGTAAATACTCGATTAAACCGGTCTCGAATAATCCCCGGGTCATTCACGAGCATAATTGCTAATGAACCCGTGTGTTAGGTGAATTACCTAAATACTCGCGCCTCACATTCTGATAGTTTCGTGCAGACGGTGCAGTGCATATATGGAATTGTCCTTATTATTGAAATATGAAATAAAATACCGGTACCGTATACATGCATAATTGCTTCTGGTATGTTTTTGACATTTTTAATTTATTGATACCAACGTTGAGGAAATACAAATAATATACCCCTGGTCGATGTTGCATATATACTTTTGATTTAAGCTATCATACACCGTGCAATTCCATCATCTAATCGTTACTAAATTAATGTAATGTTTGTGTTGAGAATTTCCCTGACTTTTACCTAAATAAAACACTTTTCCCTGAGTATTCCAGGTATAGAGTATGCCAGAAATCGAACACACCAGAGCCACTTTACCCGTGATGCACTTCTGATACAATTTCAGTTCTCCCAATGGGGGCAAAAGAAATAAAAAAAAAAAAAACAAGCTCTGGTTTATGGAAATGATAAATGATGAAAACTAATAGCTTCGCTATACGCTTATTAGTATAAATTCTCAGATAGAACACGTGCCAAACCTCAGTATTTCTCTCTCTTTCCACGGATCACGATATACGTTTATTGACAAAAGTTATTACCTCCCCCTAATCAAACTATACATGTATACAAAATGTGTATACGAGTATACACAAAAACAGCCCCAATCTCTTCCGATTCAAAAGGCAACGAAATCTTTTTAACGCGTTGACAACGACCTAAAAAACGTTCGTTCCTCTTTTTAATCATTTACCGAAAAGATAAATGATTTTTTATCGAATAACATCATTTATTATACATGCACGAATTAAAGGAGAGAATGAAAAAAGTGATTTGGGTTGGGAGGTATACGAGTGGACTAAAGGAGGGGACCCCCGAGGATCCCCCATCTCGTTTGACGTCATTTTCGATACCTTTTTGTATATGTGGCCTGTGGGAGTTATATAGGTGGATGGAATAACGACGTGTATAGAAACGATTTTACGCTACTGCCTTCGATCCTATTGGTTGCTCTTGGCGGAAATCGACCAATGAGGTGGCGTTATTGTCGAATACCCCCGATTCGCTTTGGACCGGAAAAAATCGGACGATTCCGGCCATTTGCACGGAAAGGGAAAACTTGAAAAAAAATGGAGGCAGCCATCTTGTTTGTCGAATATTGGAACGGTAGCCATCTTGATCCATTAACAAATAGTAGGCTATATACTGTAATCTTGTTTTAGAATACTGCACAACTGACTTTTGGAGGTGACTGTTCCTTGATTAGCAAACAGTCGATAAAGGCGACCATCTTGTTTGTTCAAAATGGAACGTTTGCTTGAGGCGGCCATATTGTTTTAGAAAATTTGAACAAGTGATGGATATGGATGCCACATACATGTATATTGTTTGTTGAACATGGAATATAGATGACATATTGTTTGAATGTCGAACAGCCGATATAGAGGTGGTCATCTTGTTCATACAAAATAAAACGGTTACTCAAGATAGCCATCTTTGTTTAGAGAATAGAACAACAGATGAAGGCGGCCATCTTGTTTGTAGAATGGCGGCCATCTTATTAATCAAAATCGCTGATGGAGGAGCTGGTCATTCCATTTTAGCGTATCAATGGCAACCATCTTAATCCTTGAAAATATCAATTCAACTCAGTATCTTGTTGGTATATATAGAAGATATCTTGATGCCATCTTCTTTGTTGCAAAAAAGTCCTCCCAAAATATCAGCAAAGCAGCAATCAATGCATTCTCGCCTATATTTTTTGTATTGTTTTTCCCGTTTCTCAAACCTTTTCCAAATACATAACAGCCTCCCGTTTCGTCAAACTCTCCCATTATCCAATAAGAACCTTTGACCCTGGTCGCATTCATTCAACTCCCGTTTCCGCACTTACCATTAAATTCTTTTTTGATGCAGTAAGCGATGTCGCATTATTGCGTCACAACTCCCGAGGTGACCAGGGGTCAAACGCAGGTATCGAAATCACCTTTTGCCTACCTGTCTATTAATCAAAACAACTAAAATGAAACAAACTCGATGGTCGTACATAAAAAGAAAGGGGGGTTTTCGACGTCACATTCATTGTTTTCCCGTAATGTGGAGGGGGGGGGGGGGCAAAGGGAGTTTATCCCCCCTCCATTTTCAATCTGCGGCGTAATCCGAACGCGACAATCAAGTTTTGAAAAATGAGCAGAAATATATATTAGGAAAAGAGAGAGGGCAACCCGTGGTTAAACAATTTCGTTTTAGGATGGATCACCATTAATTGACATTAAAAGAATGGCTGTTGTTTATGCGAAAGGGGGAAATAAAAGAGGGGAGGGGGGAAAGGTCTCTTCAAACCCCCTCCCCCACACACACACCCCACAAATACACATACAAAAAAGAAAAAAAAACTCCGATGACAAATTATATCAGTTTCGGCAAAAACTATATACATGTGTACTTGGTGTACGGAAAGATGGCGCTGTTTCCATTACGGAATTACATATAGGCCTATGCTACACCCATTGGCTGATCAAGTGTCATGTCACTCAAATACATACATGTATGTACACAACTGCTTAGAGGTATAAGTTTTCTTTTTTGTTATTAGCGGGATTGTGCAGGTTTCCTTTAATCTTGACGACATTGGCAGCACTGGTTTTTGTTTTTTGCCAATGTGCATGCGTGTGGAGGACGTTACATGTAATGTGTTTGTGGAAACTCGATAATTTCATTAGTTTAACGTGATGTCACAACGTCTTTGCGCAGCATAACGACTTTTACGGCGCATAACTTATCGATGCGCATGCGTAATAGTGCATGTTAATTTATCGTTCTCGTTAAGATTAAAGGAAACCTGTTCAATAGAGGGATTGCGCACGCCTCCCTTAATGCCCCGTCAACTGATTTACCTTAACGAGAACGCATTGGAAAAACATACAATGCTGTCAATGTGGTTAGCATTAAGGGAGCATTAAGGGAGGCGTGCTCAATCCAATACCTCTATAATCATGCAAGACTGGCGACAAAACGTTACGTGTAGACCATGGCTTTATAGAATCAACATCAAAATGGATACATGCACATGGGTATCCTATGCAGGGAGTGATTCTATTTTATCAAAGAACTGTTCTAATTTTCCCCTGCATGTGTTCTTTTTTTTACGACAAACGGTATGATACAGACTTTCGAAAGGAATTTCATATTTTTCCTTTTATCGCCGTTCCTTTTTTTTCCAACGGTGTCTTTTTTCCACAATCACCTATATGGTCCCATACAGGTTTTTTCACAATTCCCCCCCCCCCCCCCCCTACCCCAACTAAAACACGATTACCAAAAGGGGAATCCATTTATCCCTGCCGTCCTTTTTATAGGTTTTTCAAACTCGTATAGTTTGACTCCTGGAATGTGAACCCGCGCGGTTTCCGTTTTTGTTCCACAAGCATCATTTTCTTCCACCAGAGGCTGCCACTCGTCAGATGCCTCCAATCGAGACTCGCTTTTATACCGCGGGCGGCAGCAGCATCCGTTACCGCGATTCGATTCGCACCAAAACCATACAATTTACATTTCTCATGCAGGGCCATAAGAGACCCTTCTCCACATAATCGAACCTTGGGTCTAATTGATTGGGGAATGAGGGGGGGGGGGGGGGGGCAAGAAAGGAGAATGATGCTATTACCAGATTCGATGAATTGTAGGTATCGATAAACGCATAGTAAAAACGTCCATCTTTAAAAATGCTTATCTATACAACTGACAAACATGCACAATGGCGTGTATGTAAATAGGCGCAGTTTGTAACCGCGTTTATCCGAAATCGAACTTTCGTTAACAATAATCGAAATGTGGAGTTCAAACTTGGGCGAGATCTTCTCATTGACGTCACTTTTCTTTGTTTTCTTTTCAGTTCTTTGGAGATTGCAGAACGCTTCTTCCTGAGCAACCCCAACTGCTCCGTGCTGAGGGCCAAGTGGCACCCCCAGGGTGACCCCTCCACCCACATCCTGGTGCTCTTCTCAAACAACTACCTCAGGTAACATTGTCTGCACGGTGATATTAATGCAGCACAAGTCGCTTAATTAGAACGAAACAACTTATACATGTACTTGCATACACTGCAAATCAAAACATTTTAAAATCAAGTGTCCCCGAAATAAGATGCATCTTAATTTCACCACTTTTTCAAACTAAAAATTAGTTGCATTTTGTAATAAGACGGACAGTAAACAAAAGAAATGCATAAGATAAATCTGAATTTATGTTAAATCTCTTAATATGCATCATAACGTATTATTTCGTGGACAGTTTTTAAGATGTTTTCATTTGCAGTGTATTGTCCCGATTAATCTGAATCGCCACAATCAGCACCGTATTAAGCACTGTGGGGTCCTCTAGGCACAAACATGTGGGGGCTGGCTTATTAAGGGCAGCGTTTTCCCATTTTTTCGGAATGCATGCTTAATTTTTTTTATTAAAGGGATTGCGCATATGGCAAACAAATAAGCAGTAAATTTATTACAAGTTCTTTTTACAATTTTTCAATTTTTCTACAATTTTGTGGGGGCTGTAATTTGTGGGGGCAGTGCCTAGTTTGCCTATATGGTAAATCCGCACTGGCCACAATTGAGGTGCCCACCAAAACAAATTCAATGTATACATGCATAAAGCATAAAGCCTTTTATATGGTAAAGCAATGTATATGTACATGTAGATGGTCATGCATGGACTTGTATGTGTATGGCGTTAGCCTTTGCATATTGGCCTATATGAATCACGCGAGTCAGGATTTTGTTTTACATATTAATTCAGTATAGTGAAGTCGTACCGTCATGCATGCCCATAAGATGCTTGCTTTCCATCAGGAGGTTTCAGCCCTATTACGCGGCTGCCTCGTTTAACCGGAATCCAGTGAATCTGTGGGTGGTTAGGGGGCCGTCCATAAATGACGTCAACGAAATTTGGCCAAAAATTGACCGTAACCCCCTTCACGGTATACGTCAACAAGTTAAATAAATTTGTCTAAACATGTAAATATTGTATTGCGCGGCTCCTGGATACTAAAGCCTAGTCCACACCAAAGAAACATTTCCATGAAACATGAAACTGTTTCATGAGATGTTTCAATGGTGTTGCATTGATTTGGACACTTTGTCTCACGAAACATGCTGCGCCAGTATAGGTATCGAAACATTTCATCTGCAACATTTTCGTCATGAAATGTTTCGTGTTTCATGAAACTGTTTCCTTGATATGGACTAGGCATAAGGGACATTTTCACTACCCCCCCCTCAATTGGTGACGTCATTTATGGACGGCCCCATTGGACGAATCACCCTTACATATGCCAACCTGTTGCTGTTCACGCGCCACGGACGTTATACAGCGCGTGACTTCCGACTGCCGTTCCAAACGGAACAGCACGCGGCTAGGCGTTTGCGCTTCGATTTGTGGCTAATTGAGGGGCGAACACGCGTTCTGGAGGCTCAATTATCGTGTCCTTATCGTTTTGTTGTTCATGGCGGTACCACGCATCCTCGAATCACATCTTTTGTTTTTCTTCACGTTTTCCCCTATTTTCTCTTAAAACGAGAAAACAATACGCCGGAAGCGACATCTAAAGACTTTTTTTTTAAAATGGCGGAGGAGATCTTCTGTTTCGGGTTGTTACGCTTAGCGATCGTCGAGTTTTCCGCCCAAAATTTCGTTCATGTTTCACCACGACATGTGTTTGTTTGTCGAATGACGATGTGCGATTTTAACGTCTAAGAACAAACAAACCGGAAACGCGTTTAGTTGATACTTAATTAGACGTTTCTTGGTCACATGCCACGTGTCACGGATGTAACACTTGTCACGCTCCCGAGTCCTGACATCGATTGAAACGTGCATGAAGTATACGTGTCACCATTTAAAAAAAAAATCCTCGTATAGGATCCCTGGTTAGGACGTTTCTGCAATTACATTTGTTCTGACCTTTGTTCGATATGGCAACTAATATATATATATATAGTTAGGAAAAACTTCATAGACTAAAGAATGTTTCATATAATAGTTGTAGAAACGTAGCCTATTATATTGTTAAGCCCCGTATCACTTGCATAAATGTTGGCAATTACACGAACATTAAGAAAAAAACACGAAAATAAAGTTGCCAGCAAACATTTCCTGCCAATGAATGTTACAACATTTTCAGAAATGTAGCTACTCCACCGGAAAAACAAATATTGTCAAACAATAGTTGTGGGAATTGATTTCCGACCATGGCACTCCTGCCAATATCAGTATACAGACGGACCTTGGCAGGAGGAGCGCCGTTATCTTCCAACATTTTCCCATTTGTTTTAGACCGCATCTTGTTGGCAACATAAACATTTTTTTCGCCAAATGTTGTATGTTCTACACAACAACAAAAACTCGGTATAGAGACACTTTTGTTGGCAACATTTTTCATTTTTTATATTGATGTTGCCAACATTTTTGCGGTGGATACCGGGCTTTACAGACCATAAAGTTAGGAAGAAACGTACAGGCTAAATATATATATATTCGGAAGAACTCTCCTTCCTATAGGCTACATGGTTAGGGATAACTCAATTCATAGGTTACGTAGTTAGGAAAAGATCCCTTTTGCATGGCTTCATCCCCATTTTTGATGAAAAATGCAGATTTCCCCTCGGGGTGTTCTTCCGCGCTCACTTCCGTCCCGCTTAATTAGGACACTCGCGTTCATTTCGCGCTTCTAAAGCCCTCAGGGCCGCCATCTTGGATCCGCGGAAAACCTCAACGACGACGACGACGACGACGAGGGTCGCGCAAATAATAAACGCCATCATCATTATTTTATGTAATCATCATCAAGCCAAATTATGAATTTAGAAGAGAAAGATGGCGCCGAGGGGGTTGAAACACAAACGCAACTGCGCACCTAGCGTCAAACCGCCAACATTCATATCGATAAACATGTTTTCCCCATCACTTTTAGCAACATGTTTCTCCCAATCACTTCCGTCAACATGTTGCTCTTTTGCCAACTTGTTTCTCCCATCACTTTTGTTAACATGTTCCGCACATCACGTTTTACAAACATGAGTCTTTGCTTTTAGCAACATCTATTTCTTTTTTTTTCCAAACATGTTCTATATACCGGTACTTAAGTTTGTATATCGGCACATTTTTTCACTTTTCTTAAAGGTCTGCTTGCAAACATGTTTTTTGACTGAAGTATACAAAATGTACGGACTTTAACAAATACATGTATACATGTTTCTCCAATCGCTTTTGCCAACATTTTGTCCCACGACTTTTGCCAACATGTTTCTCCCATCATGCATTACTTTTCTGCTTTACTTTCTGCTTACTTTTAGCAACATCATTTGTTTTTTACGAACATGTTTCTTAGCTCAACATGTTTGTCCCACAACTTTAGTCACATGGTTTCTCCCATCATGCACTTTTGCAAGCTTGTGTCTATACTTGTGTCCAACAACTGTTGCCAACACGTTTCTCCCATCATTGCTATAAAAACAGTGCTGCCAATGTCGTCAATCTGCTCAATCTCTCAATTGATTTCAACTTGTTGTCATTTCAGGATGTACGACGTCCGTTCACCGTCTTCGCCCGTACAGACGCTTCAGCTGGGCCCCGTTCCCGTCTTCCGCCTGTCGCCCTCATCCGCCAGCAGTTTCGGGGCCGTCTTGGGCGACACGGCCGTCGACTTCGACTTCGGCCAACCGACTTCCGCCGCCGAGCGTTTCGACCGAACGTTCGTCACTCGCTACATGGACGTCAGGGCCCTTGCCTGGCCCGTCTACGTATTGAGCGGAAACGGGGACGTCTTCTCCCTCTGGATCCCCGAACCCAAGTACAGGTATTAAAGGCAGAGGAAGTTCACGGCGCCCTATTAGCGAACTGTTGCGCAACCCAATCGCAAAATTCAAAGGTCACCGCCTGGGTCAAGGGTCATCATCCCTCCGATGGGTAGGCACGCGACACCGGCTCCATAAAGTGGCCGCCAGAGATCCTGTTGTCCACCCCTTCAGTCGTTATGGACGTCAAGTGTTTTCATCTTCCCTAGAGGGCTCGGTTCTTTTCTGCTTTGTGCGGGGAGTGTCCGAAACTGCTTTAGTGACCACAGATAGCCATCTCCCTCCACCTTTAACGTCCATTTTCGGGGTGTCGGCACGCGCCCTGCCGCTTTTGCCCTTTCCGGACACCAGATGGCGATTAAGATAAAATGGAAAAGCCTCGTTAATTAGCATTCGAAGGGGGGCGACAAAAACGACTTAAGCGCCGTCAAATAAAAAAACCCAGAAAAACCCGTCGACCAGAGTGACCGGTGGTCGCTGGGGTGGGACGTCCTGCGGGTGGCCAGAACGCCCCCACAATTTCGCTGCTTTCATCCGCCAGGAGGCGCCAAAGGCCTGTACATCGAATGAACCCCCGACATTTTGATGTCATTCAACAAATTTAATAGTTAGGAAGAAAATTGTCCGTTGAGGTCGAGCTATTTAGAAAACATCTAAATTCAATGACTAGTTAGGATAAAACCTAATTCACAAACTACCTATAGTTAGGTGAAAGCCTAATTCACAGACTAACTACAGTTTAGAAAAATCCTCATAGCGTCCTTATAAATCCTCATAAAACCAAGGTACCCTCATCATGTACATGTAGCTATATGGCCTGAAGCTTGTCAGGGTGTCCACCAATACGGTCATCGTGTGGTGATATGGCAACTTTGTGGCATATGGCGTGCTCACGAGGCAAGTACATGAAAATTATTAGGATCGCCTCGTGCAACAGGCCAAATTTTATTGTGTTTGAGGGGCACAGTGCCTGAAAAAAGTGGCCATATCACCACATGATCATCATCTCGGTGGGCACCCTACCTCTGCTCTTGGGACCCCATGCATTCATTTGGCATATGCAGAAAAGCTTGGGGGCAAAGGATCCCTTGATGAGGAAGTGCATGTATCTCCATACCTGACATCTTCAGGAGGGCACAAGTTTTACAGTTAATACCTTTAACTTAAATCAAAACTATCTTGGTAACGTGTCGACGCGTTGCCGTTAGGGACTTGATACAATTGTCGTAATGTTGCCTCATCGGGTAAACTGGAGACTAATCCCAATCTTTTCCGCCTTCACCCCTTGATTCCCGGTCTCATCCCCTATAGCATGTAGTTTCTCTGAATGCAAATGCGTAAACTATTAATTTATTCATCAGAAATCCCCAACCTGAAGGGGAGTGCAAGGGGGTTCATTAAGCGTCAGAGGCGACATCACCACGCCTCACCTCCCACTTTCCATCTCCTTTGCTCACACTCACTCTCAGATCTCAACGACTCTTTACGGTTCATTAAAAACGTCGTTAAAACGTGTGGCCACCTTCCGCGAATGCCCCAAAAGAAATTCCAAAGGGATGCCAGCAGAAGGTGAGAACAACCCTTTGGGGCCTCCCATCTCACCAAAGCTGTTTGCTTACGAGCTTGTTTAGTGGGCTGTTGATGTTACCTATAGTCATAACCGATCAATTTTTGATTGACGCCCAGTATATCAACCCAATGCTAATCATTCCAGGATTGTCAGAAATTGGTTGCGTGCAAATATGGATTGGTGGGCCTTGACAGGCAAGTCATGATTAGAGCATTGGTTTCAAGCAGTGTGCCTCAAATGGTCCAGATATATGTATCACGATGCTGTTAAAGGGCGGAAAGCTGTCAATCAAAGAATGCGAGCAATCTAAATTCAATCCTCCTGTCTCCTTTTCACAACTGATGTTATAGATGGCAAAACTTTAGCATTTTTTTCTGACTGAAAAGTGGCAGAATGGCGGGCGTATCTTAAATTCTTCAACTTTCTCGTTAAGACGCTCTCCTTCTCTCCTCGTCATTGTTTCGATGCCAAATTCAGCTTCAAAAGGAAAACGTCGACGATATCCGTTTAAAAAATAGCTACCAAAATTTTTGTCAAATTTTTGTCACACTTGTCAACACTATGGAATGGGCCACCCCAGAGAAACAATGGACGTCAAAAGTGAACGCCAGAAGAGAATGAAACCTCCTTTTGAGCGAATGCGAACACAATGGTCCTAATAATTGTCTTAAAACAAAACAAAAACAATTATTCTCTCTTCTTATCCCCTTTACGTACCTATCCGTCTGAATATCTTATTAATGAGGCGCGAGGACCATTAAAACGCGACATTTTTAGCTTCCATTGTTATTTTCACATTATTTTCATCTTTCATTCCTTATTCCCCCTCACTCCATTAAACCTCAACATCTCCCCTTTTCATTTTCCACTTTTAAAAAATTCATTTTAATTGCAGTTGGTGAGATTGGGTTTGCGATCGAGGGGCAATTTATGGCCTTCCGTCCTCCCACCTCGTAGGGTGGTACAGGGGGCGTCCATAAACGGTCATATCCATTATACCTTCACTTTTCCACACACACACACAAAAAAACTGTTAATGCACAATTTCTCAAAGTGGTTTCTCAAGACGAGTTCTTCGAGATTTCCAAATTCCGTTCCTTTACAAATACTTTTAGAAAACCAGTTCATATTTTCCTCAGCCGTACCTCTTTTCTTCGTTTTTCCCTTATGGCCGGTTGCATCAACAGAGGTTAAGAATAACCTAGGGTTAACCTGCTGATATAACACTAGGTTAACCCACCTTTACATTGCACAAGCATGGGTTAGTGGAAAAATGCAGAGAAAGGTTAATATTCTATAGAGTAAGATGGAGGCCATTTTGTTTTCTGCATGGTTAAACATGGGTTAAATAACCCCAGGTTATTTTATCAAGGATTGATTGGTGCAACACATTCAGCTAAGCTGGAGCTACCATTAGTTGGCCTAGTGGTTATGCTTAACTCCTTGAACTCGGGAGACCCGGGCTCGAACCCGGGTTTTTCGTGGTTTCCCACAACCTCTCTTAATAGCCCATATAGTCACATATAAGCGGATGCCGGGATAGTGCCCCAAACAGCGGCCACGACCGTATATCCCCTTAAAAATCTGGCCCTTTACTCCCTGCCACATGGCATGTTACATGCTGACTGCAAGGTAACGAATTGAATTGAATATGTAACCTGAATTGAATTGTAAACCTTAGATTTTCACCGTAGTTGGTGTAACCTCGTGTTTCGACATTTTGATTTTCCTCATTTTCCCTCATTTCCTCGTTGTTCCTTTTCCAGCCACGTGAAGAGCGAGGTTAAGGGTCCCCTGACAATGCATCCTCCTGCGGAGGACAACTACGGTGTGGACGCCAGCTCCATCCTGTGCCTTCCATCGACACCGCCACTGCTGGCCATCGCCACCGGAAGTGGCATGCTTTACCACGCCATTGTCATGGATAACGACGATGATGATGGAGCCGCTTCCCTGCAGGTGATTGCTTTCTGCCATCAGGGGCCTCGACTATCTTCTTAAACAGAGTTGGAATTAAAATGACTTGCACTCTGTTTTTATTTGTTCAGTCGGACATTTCCTACATGTCGTCAAAGTCTGGCAGGACGTTGTCTGCTCCAGACGTCTCTCTATACGTCTACGAGATCGTTGAGTTGGAACTCATCCCCAATCCCAGCCTCACTGCAGAGGCCCTCGAGGACGACTTGACCTGCCCAATTCGACTTCACAAGGGTAAGTCCCTTGGATGAATCCTCGGGCATCGGTGACATCAGCTGACTATATTGTACTGTACTACGGTTTTTATGTAGTACAGTTTCCAGTACATTTTCACACAGGGGCGTCGAGAGCCGGACCCGAAGTAAAGATTGTAACCGGGCCCCCAAAAAAGACAATTGACATTTTTGGGGCCCTTGGAACGCTTGCCGCTTTAAGGGCCCCCATTTCGATCGGGAAAAAATAAGAGAAAAACTCAAACTACACCAGAAATTCGTCAAAATACATGGCTGGCTGAGCCCCTAGAAACCCTTGGCCATCCCCCCCTTCATCCCCACGTCTCGTCAGTCCTGTGTTCACACTTCTATACAGGGTGGACCAAAAGTCAGTACCACCCCACTTTTTTAAATTAAATCTTATAGTTATGAAAATTCTGTTAATGCGGGAAAATAGGAAGTCATGCGAGCTCAATCCACTGATGTTGTTAGATTGTACCTACCACCATTTTTTCACGGAAACCCAAATTATAACTTTTTAGCTGTAACGCTTTGGACAAAATGCCAAATTACGAAAAATCAGATATTGGTCTATTTGTATGAAATCATCTGTTTTCGTCTTCATTGGCAAGTAATTAAAGTTGTTACAATGTGTCTAAGAACAGACGGAAACTCCAAATGGTAGCTACGCTGTAGCACAGTGGTGCACTGCAGGTGAAGCGTCTTGCATATAAGGTAGGAGCTTATTGAACCGAAATCTTCACTGCATTGCACAACTGTACTGCAGCGTAGCTACAATTTGGCGTTTCCATCTGTTCTTAAAAAAACATTGTAACAATTAACTTGTATAAAAGTCAAAACACTTTTATTTCGCGGCTTCTTGTAGTAGTACTGTACACGCACCGCTTTTAATCAGTGCTTTTTCGAGTCAAAGCAAAGCAACAACACAGTATAGCTTTAAAAGCCGAAGCTTGCTTCGTAACTCGATTTTGCAACTTTGGGAACTTTTTAGAAAATCAACAGCAAACAACAAACGTTCGGCATGCGTAGCGAGAGAGAAATAGATTCAATTTTCTCCGAAACTTTCTAGCTTTCGACACTTTGTAAAACGATATATTAACGTACTTTTCCTTCCAAATCCGTTTTCCAAACCCCCTGGCAGCGGATTTTTTCGTTACTTTTCATTGTGCTATTTTTTAAATTTTTAAATTTTCAAGATTTGTTTACCGAAGATCCCTCCTTATTAATTCGTGCCAAAAACAAGCGTTTCAATTATTCAAACGGTTGAAATTCCCAAAAGACGACGCTCAAAGTGTGAAAAGGGGTTAGGGGGTTAAGGAAAGGGGCAACAAAATGGCTGAATAATTCATGGTGGAAGGGTTGCCTTTCGCGTTGCATCATGGGGGATTAGGGGGCCCCTCAGGGGTTCCCTCGGCATGTTTTCACTTTAGCAAGATTAACGCGATTTTCGTCGCTTTTTCCTCTTATTACGGGCCTAAAATCCAGACGACAAATTTATACACGAGATTCATCCCACTTTAGCGATAATTGAGACCTTTTTCTCTGACTTTGCCACCATTTCGATTCGTCTTTCCTGACCTTTTACGACTGAACTTTCAATGCACATTTGGACATGAACTTTTGCGATTTTCCTTCAGCTTGAAAAATACAATAAAACCTGCTACAGTGGACCACTTAAAAATTTCAAAGTCGGCTACTGTAAATAGCTGGCCACTATACGGAGGATTTTTATGAAGGTAAACATACATCATCATGTATGCACTAAAACCAATTTACGAAAAGTGATCACTATAGAGAGGTGGTCACTATACAGAGGCTTTTATGAAGGAAAACATGCATATGCATTAAAACAAATTTATGAAAAGTGGTCAATATGCAGAGATGGTCACTATACAGAGGATTTTTGTGAAGGAAAATATACATGTTTATGTATGTATATAGACATTGGATGATGAACATTGACTTACCCAAGTACTCTTTGAGTGTTTAATTACTAATAAATAAATAAATAAATAAATAAATAAATAAATGTAATAAAACCAATTTATGAAAAGTGGTTACTATACAGGGGATTTTCTGAAGGAAAACATACATGTACGCACTAAAACCAATTTATGAAAAGTGGTCACTATGCAGAGGAAGTCACTTTACCAGGTTTTACTGTATTAAGGCTTTTTGCAAAGCAATTTCATAGCATTCTCTTGTACCATGGTTTTCTGAAACTATTCATAGCACTTTCTTGGATTCCCGATGAATTTCCATGCAAATTTCACATATTTTCCCTAACTTTTTTTTTCATACACCCTCCCCCCCTCAATATTTCAACACTAGAAATTTTATTTTCACATTAACTACATGTAACTGTTCGCTAATTGGTCAATTTCAGATCCCACCACCATGTTGCGCTACCACTGTAGCCACTCGGCCGGTGTCCACACAGTGGCACTTCCCATCATTTCCCAGCTCGAATACCTGAACGAAGCGAATTCAAGTGGTAAAGCCACTCGTTTATTTATACGTTTACTTTAAATCGTTAGATTTCATCTAACTTCATTCTCCTTACAGAAATCGTGTCGGACATTTTTTCCACCATCGAAAGCCAAACGTGTATCGTAGAGCACCTTGTCTGCACCCGCCCTCTAACCAACAGGTAGGACTGACCAATGGTCACCCTGCATTCTTTGACTTTGCATCACAGGGAGGCTAAGAAAGCGCTTACTTAAAACAGTTGTATTATAATTATCTCGACAAGGCAATCTTAAACACGTTTGTAAGAATCCTGCGCTTTTCCCTACCCAAATTTAATTAATCCCCTGGCAGCTACCCGATATTTTTCATCAGACTAATTTTTCCTTTGGTCCGATTTCGCCCTTACCCTCGTAACCCCCTGGACCCCCTCCCTAGTTTCCCCCCTTAATGCTTAAATTCTTGAGTCCGTTACAACGGACCGATTTCTCAAAATCGCCTTCTGCTGGCCCTTGATAAGACCCGGAATCGACATTTGCCTGCTTGTAAATCTTTGATTTATCGGCGTCATTATTTACGGGCTATTTGTCCGAGGGAGGAGGGAAAGGTGGTGGGTGGGGGGCTCATCCCCCCACGTCCGTCCGTCCCGGAGATTAGCGTTTCGGACAACTAAACAGTGGTCATTAGCCGAGGTTCCCCATCAATGTCTCCCCCCCCTGGTACTTGCAGAGCGCTTGCTCTTAAAACCGACTCGTTTCCAAGGGCCCAGTTTTAATTATTGCTTCTCTAATCGTATTACGAATTTCGACACATCCGAGCTGCTGCTCTAATTATTAGAAATTAATTGATGACGTTAATTCATTCTCCGATAATGCGCAAATGCCCGTCCCGATAGTGTAGGTGGGGGTGGGATTTGAAGAGTACCGGAATCCGGTACTGGAACCAATGAAAGTGCATGCAGATCTTGGCAATTCTGCAATATTACTAAAAATCTATTAGGGCCTGGTAACTAAAATGCATAGATAGGTACTATACAGGGTGTCCAGTAAATTTGATGGACAAATCTCAAGCATATTTCGGCGCTGTGAAGAATCGACTCTTACATTTAAAAAAAGAGTCCCTTTCTACGACCTATTACTTCAGCATATTTTTCCCTGAATAAACTGGTGTTTAACGCGAATTTCAAGCACATTTCCGAGGTGCTAAAAATTCAAGCACCTGGTACTAGATCCTGTGAAAGCAGTATAGATACATGTATATAGGTACTAGTGCTGTATCATGTACTAGATATATTGCATTTGCACTAGAATTTAGAAAGGTACTAGAATCCTGTACTAGTCCCTTTGAAAGCACTATATAAGTACTGGAATCCTTGGAAAGCATAAGAAAGGTATACTAGAATTCTGTGAACGTGCTAGAAAAGTACTAGAATCTTCAATCCTGTGCCAGTCCCTGCAAAATCACTAGAATTAAGGTACTATAAAATCTATAGCATCCTGTAAAAACACTAGAAAGGTACTATTGAATCTATAGAATCATGTGAAAGCCCTAGAAAGGTACTACAGAATCCTGTGAAAGCATTTTAGAAAGGTATTAGAATCTTGTGAAAGCACTAAGGCCGGAATTCATAGTCGTATAAGTAGTACTTATTTGTATACTTTTAACACACAAGTAGTGCTTATTCGACGACTATGAATTCCGGCCTAAATATTTTTTTAGAATGCTTCAAATGTATTTGGTCCTTTAATATCCAACAAACAATTTAGGACATTAAGGCTGTAAGCCGCCTATTTTAAAGTTCGCTGGGTTTGTCCCACTTAACATTAATTCAGTGTACATGTATTGGTTAACATAAAGTATCCCTAACGACTATTTTCATGGGCCATCGACCGACTTCAACGTATGAAGTTTATCCACCAGTTGGCGCCACATCCCGCAGTAAACAATGTTATTCAATACTATATAAGGCATGCATTTTTGGAAAGCCCTAGATCAAATTTGAGGCGATCGAAACTGCAGTGATTCCTGCACAATTAACACGATGTGCGCGATAAAACTAAACAAGTAATGTATTTGACGATTCCCAGCCTCAGATCTATTAAGCAATCCTGTTCTCTTGACATTGAATCGCCCTTGGGATTTCAAATTTCCGTTTATTCAGATTCACCTAAAATCTCATTTTTGGTCAGCTTTTCCCTGTTCATTTTCGTTTGTAAGTGATACATAACTATTTCAGCTTTCATGTTTTTGGTTAAATTAGGATTAATTCATCTTAATTTCTCGTGAAAAAAAAAAGCCGACAAATTCTAAAACCGTCTTTCAGCTTTGACATTTAGATGAGCGTATTCGAATACATGTACCCGCGTATTCCGTAACCACAAAAAAACTTGTTTATCCTAATTTCTCTCGATTTGTGATCAAATAATATTTCATCCGGACGAAAGATCTAGACTATTGCTTCATATTTCAGTAAATTTAAAACGGATTACCTTAGATTTTTCTTGATAAAGATGGATAACCGCATCTTCGGAAACACCGCACGTTTCCCATCTTTGCGTAAAATTGCGGGAAAAGAACAAATGACGTATGCTTCTCCCATGATGCAACGCGGTTCTGTGTTGCCGTTTTCAAATCTGATTTACGAAATTAACGTTAATTACGCTATTAAAATCAATCTGAAAACTTAAAAATAACTGGAATTGACAGTGGACGGCTTCGTTTATCTTCCGCATCACTTTTCTTCGTTTTAGAACCGCTTTTATTTGTGCAAATTAACAGAACACGGAATTCCGAACATCGACGTTTCTTTTTGCACTTGCCCTTAGGCGTTGTTGCGATATTGCGATCTATACGCTGACCTACATGTAGTTTGCAAGATTTAAAAATAATTTCAGTTTGTAACAAATAAATCAAATTATCGGTATTTACATCTACATGCAGTTAATTATAACAATACATGTAGATGTAATAACTGCAGCTT
This sequence comes from Xestoiulus laeticollis, assembly GCA_034698905.1. Taxonomy (NCBI): domain Eukaryota; kingdom Metazoa; phylum Arthropoda; class Diplopoda; order Julida; family Julidae; genus Xestoiulus; species Xestoiulus laeticollis. The sequence goes on from JAQGCC010000628.1 coordinate 26,161, forward strand.
ACACTAAACTTCAGTTTATTAAAATTTTACTAAAACAACCTCTAGCTGTTTATATATTACATTATTAAAAATTTTGACTGCAGTTTTCTTAAGGGGCTGTCCATAAATGACGTCACGCGATTTTGGCAGATTTTTTAACCTCCTTCCCCTATGTCACACTTAGTCACAAAAAGTTAGATCCATCAAATATGACATCACAGAGCTCTGACCCCTCTTTCTCCCCCCTTCCCTTTGAAAACTAGTTATTGTCATTATAATGCAGGAGAAAACATGTCTTAAAAAAAGGCAATAGAAAACTGAAATTTGCAAAAATATTTTGATCAAACTTGTTATTTAAATTTTGTTATTTGCATTTTGTAGCTATAAACTGAAGTTAGCCATATTTATGAAAAATTCCGTCAAACTGTTGCCAGCTTTTGTAAAGCTGCTTTGCCAGGCATTATATCAAACTACAACTTAGTCTGTTTAGACGAAAGCTTTGTTAATTCACGAAGATTGAAATACAGCAAATTAAAAGCTGTTTTAGAAGTTGCAAATGGTAAGAATTCCAATTACCGTAAACCTAGGTTAACTGCTTTTTAATCTCTGATTTGCAGCCCTCATTCTCCTGTTATCGGTCTTGGTGTAGTTCACGGTCACACATTGGGTGGTGCAACTCTCTTGTGTCTCACGGATCCTTACCAACTCGTAGCTTTGCCTTTGGTGTAAGTATATTTTACCAAACTATAAAAAAATGCCAGCATTTTATGCAAAACTACAGGTCGTTCAGAGCATTGCCATATTTAATTGCCTGCACTAAACAGCAGTCTTTTCACAAACTGAGCACTGATCTTTGAAGTATTCCATTCATTTTCAGTCCCACGTATTTGAACCGCATTCCTGAACTGCTGATGGAGCCTGCAGCATCAAATGTCAGCCAGCAGCCAATGGTCATCGCTAAGGAACCCTTTGACCAGCATATTAGACAAATGCTACAACGGAAGCAATCAAATCCCATTTTCAAGTAACACATAGTCGATTCAAAACTGCAACTTTACTGAAGTTAAACAGTTGTGTTTTCAGTTTCGTGTATTGTTTTTTTTTTCATTCTTTCAGGTCCAATCCCTCGGCAGACATGACTCCCGAAGAATGCATCCAAATGGTAAACCGATCGACAAGGATCCTGCGCGAGGAGTACATTGAAAAGCAGGATTTGGCCCGGGAAAAGATCCAGGAACGGTAAAAGCACTCGCCTCAATTTCCGCAGATAAAAAAATGACAAAAATATCAGGCCTTTTCTCACCCTGTTTTTCACCGTTTCCAGGGTTAAAGTTCTGCAAGACCTTAAGATGCAGCAGCTGAATGAGATTAACATGATGAACGCCCTGAAAAACCGGATGAGTGACAAAGCCGAGGAACTGGCCGAGAAGCATGAAGAACTGCACGACAAGCAGGAAAACATTATCAAAAGGTACTCGCGAGATCCTTTTTCTGAAAGAACTAGGTAGCATTTCGAATGAACTGCTAAGTTTTTTTTCTGTCGTTCTCGTTTGAAGGTTGGAGAGGGTCTTGCGGGCCTTGCTGAAGCAAGCTCCGGTGCAGTCTGATGCAGAGAGGGCTATGGCAAAGGAGTTAAAAGGCATGGAGGAGAAGATCAAAAGCCTGAAAAACTCAATGCAACAGGTGAGAAAATGTCTGGTTGATCTTCCAAAAGTGCAGCCACCAAAGGCATTTGACAGAAGTCTAACGGCATAGACAGTGGCTGCAGTCATTTCTTATTTGGAAAGCCTCAAATGGCCGCAAAGAGACTCACTTCAAAAATTAATGTTTCCACGATATTTGCTGCAGGTTCGTGCCAAACAAGAATACCAGTCGTCACAGATTGCACGTCACGAGGCTAACGTGAAACTGCAGAAGCCCAGAGTAAACCCAAGCGACACTCAACTGAAGCATATTAAAGAGTTCCTCGTCGAAGAGTAAGTATACTTACCTACTTGTCACATTGCGAGATCATTGGCATATTCTCTGATTTTCTTCGTACGCTTTTGTTAAAGTCACTTCAAACTATTAAAAGAAATCTATATCAGAGCAATGCTTGTACATTCTACATTCATTTTATGTTTGCAGAGGTCAACATTTGACTGAAATGACTGAGAAATTGAAAATGATACAGAAGAATTTAGGATTGTAAGATGGTTCTGGGATCAGTATTAAGCGTTAATCCAGTTTTTGTTTCACTTTATATAAAAATGTCGTTCTAATTTCATTTCTATCGTTAAACAGATAAAAGAGCATTGTTTGTCTTTTGTAATAAAAAAGTTGATAATAATCTTTAGTGTCGGTGTAATTGAATCGCAATGAGATGCATTATTTTAATATTTTCAATACCTTTCAGCTTAAAAGCGCAAAGAGTCTGCAATTTTGGAATGCGTATAGAGAAATAATCTGCAAAATATGATATCATCAATTTTGAATATTAAGAGGTCAAGGACCAAACTGATAACACAACCAAACTATCATTCGAGTGACATAAAGAGGAATATCCATTGCTTAAAAACTCATGATGTTAACATAAATTAATGCACACATACCTCGGTATAGATGTTCTTGAAAAGTTGACCGTAAAGCAAAACGTATGTACATATATGTAATCATTTCTGTAAATATATTTAATTCATCGCAGTTTTTGCAGATGACGTAACATAATAAAATAAAAACATGGGAACAAATAATGAAAGAAGAAAGATGGTCATTGGTCAACAACCTTATGCCAAATAAAGAATATAAATTCGATTGCGAATCCAACAAACAAATCTATATGTGCAAAAAACGCAACAATATTATTTACCAACTGTCAACATAATAAACACAATAAAGCAAATGTAAGACACTGACGGCTCGCAGTTTAAATACCGGATACTAAACTGAAACAGAATCTTCTTCCTAATCGGTGTCCTCCTGTGAAGGCTCTTCGGGACGACTCAATACGAAGTGGTTCACCAACATCTGCTTGGCAAACCTCAAGCGAGGCTCCGGATGTTTGAAGTATGCCATGAACAACGGCTCGCAGAAATCCACCTGTTCTGCCGGAGACATCGCCAGGTATTCCTCGATGCTGTCCAACGGAAAGAAGTCTTCCGGAGGCTCAAACATGTGAATGGGCGGGTAAGGAGAGTCCATGTCTTCCGCAGTCAATTCTCTTGGAACAAAATTATTAGATTTCTTCACTAGATTCTCATATTCCTTTTTCAGGGTTGCGCTGGAAATTACAAACTCCATCAGTTATCATTGGCAGAACCACAAGAGGCATAGAGGGTCTACCCTCCCTCTTAGAGGTATTTCAAAGCAGAGCTAAACGTAGTCAAGGAGGACAACTGTATGGCTCGGGGAAGAATGCTCTAGTCTACTTACGTGTCTTCAAAATCAGATATTTCTGACGATGAACTTGGTGAACTTGAAGGGATCAACTGAGGAGGTTTTCTAGCATAAGTTCTATTTCTCTGAAACGAATACATGTATGAATGAATGATCGCGAGAACTCAATGATTGCTTTTGGCATGCCGTATTCACAAACTTTAATCATTTTTAACTTTAAAATAAAAATATTTCTACTACATGTACTGTTCTTATTTGAACATTTGCAAGGCCATTAGAGGGTTATTGGTCGTTTTTATCTTTTAAAATTTGCGAATTTATATGAGAGCTCAGGTGGATCCGAGGAGCCACTATTCCTGTGGATGAGCTAAAATTTCCAAGTAGTAGATGATCTACCAGGAAACTTTACCTACGTATTTTGGACATTGTCCTCACGAAGGAACTTTTACATGCAAATGACATGTAAAAGTAATGTACATTGTATAATTTGTATTATCAACGTATATTATTACCGCTTCATTTGACATCGTCCTTGAACGCTTTATCACTGGTGACATATCGGTATCGTCAGAGTCCTGGCTCATCTTAATAAAAAATTCACCAAAATGGATCAAATTATTTTGACATACATGCACTTTTAATTCAACGCATTACCCCACAGTCAGCATGAAAATCATTCAAATGCCGATTTTTCTTAATTTTATTAAAAAAAAATCTCTCCTTCATTTTTCATTTATAATTAAACGCCCTGTACAGTTTCTATGGTACATTTGGTTCAACAGCACCAGGAGGCAGGACAGTGTTTTCATTTAAAGACTGGAATGTCATAAGCTAAACATGACATTCCAGTCTTTAAACCTGAGTAGCCTACTTATTGTTATAGTTTTATAAAAGAAGGAGAATTGTTGGGATTTGAACCTATAAGCATCCTTATACTGTATAAGCATACTTATTATACTATAAGGATAAAGTATCTGGGGCCAATTTTGGCAAAATTTTAAAATTTGAACATTACCAGAAATTAAAAATAATGGCGGAAAAATAGAACTCTAGCACAGTCAAATATTTTAGCATGGCTATTATCGCGTTTTCCATTGACAATACGCAATTTTTTTGGAGGAAGGAGAACGTCTGGAATAAGGACGACTATTAAAACAAATAATATCCACTTACTGTAAGAAATGTAGGATATTTGGCCAAAAACGAGCGAAAACATACGCGTCTAACTATTTGGAACTGCCGCGTTCGAATTCCGTGTTTCCCACAATGCACATAGGCATGAGGGACACACAAAAAGTTAGGATTCTAGGGATGTCCAAAAAGTCTCTAAAAATCATGGGCTCATCAGCTGACTTTGAAAACTCTGGTTTAACCTCTTGTTATTAAACAGGAAATAATTAATGTTAAAGTTAAAATCAATAGTTAAATGTCAATTTATTTATAAACCGTGAAAAGGCCCTTTTAGAAGGACCTTTCGGAAGGAACTGAACGGAAATTCCTTTAAATTAAAATCATTTAATACTATGAGCTAGGGAACTTGACATAACAGCTGTTTACTTTGACCCTCTGGTTCATGCAACCGTGGTTCGTGGGCTCTGGAAGTTAATAGAAAATAATTAAAAAGTCAGTTTTCGGTTTGGCTCAAAATTTACTAATTCAAATGTTTCGAAAGTGAAATTTGGTGAAACACAATGCGAGAGGTTTGACTTCATCGATAAAAATTAAGTTTGAGCAGCCATAATTTAAGAAATACAAAGAGCGTACATCGATTAAGGCTAGAGTGAAGTCTGGCATATCTGGCATGCATATTAATTAAAAGTGAGCAACGACGCGTACAATGGAATGAAAGCGACGAGTGGGAAAGGTGTTTGTAACGACCCTCCTCGAGGTCCTTAGAGAATGCATCCGACGAAATAAGACTAGAAAAATGGGCCGCTAAAAAATAAAACTGTGGCACAAATAGACGGAGTACTAAAAGCTCCTAGGAATGTGTGCAAAAGCCGTTAAAAGTTGCCACAAAATCCAAGAATTTTTTTTAAACTGAAATTACACATATATACGATGATACCGACGGTCCTAACTCGTGATGCACGTGTCCGACCCGCTGTTGCAACCCGGATATTCTTTTAGATTAGGGTTCTTCAGCTCGGATTGCGGAATGCAGGCACAGCGCGTTTTGCCTGTGTCGGGTTCGTAATACAGCCGAGGAAGTCCGGACCAATCCCTTTGAATTCCTCCACTGCAATAATAAAGTCATTCGCCGTTACACCAAAAATCGCATTTCTAATTTCCCAGAAGTGGGCAAACTCGAACTTTATTGTAACCCCAGATAATGTTCTCTTTAAAATGCTCCGTAATTAAAATGAAAATAATTGACAAGAATTAAGAATACATTATTAATTTTAGGGGCACGTCTTTCTCACCTGTTTGTAGAGCACCACACCTTGCCGCCTTCCTCCTGGATCCATTCGGAATTGCAAGGCGGAAATATCGATTTCTTCTCTTCACTTGCTTGGTTTGCCTGGTGAGCTCTTTCGATAGCAACTTCAAATTCTTTCTGATAAGCTGTTGGATTCCCATCTATATCATAGTACCGTCCAATCAGCCTTCCTATAGTTCGATAAAAGCACGAGTCAACGTTAATGATGGAGAAAAAAAAATAAAAGATTTCGTGCGGGACACATTTAACAATCACACACTTGCTCGCGTGGAAGTTGGAGTGCACATTGCGCCGCACAACATTAATTATTTAATGGCTTTCTGGAATCGATATTTCTTCTTCGAGCATGCTCACTCAAAATACTCTACACTAGAATAACACGTTCATTGAGTTTCGCCATTCTGCGTTTTTTACAAATTGAAGGTTTGTGACAAACCTTATTTAAATAACTTTTCCTACAATATGAGCCAATCTCAGTACATGTATTACATTTTAATAATTCTGGAAAAATTTCTGACATTATCGTTGTTACTTGGATCTATTACTGAAACTTACTTCTAGAATGTGTGATAAATGTAAAGGCGACTTTAGTTCTCCCTATTTCGGAAAATTTTCAATTGGGTCAAACTGAGGAGGCGATGCAAAAAGTTAACAGAGGATTTATTTAAAAGCTTTAATAATACAGTGAAACCTGTGAATAGCGCACCCCATTGGGACCAAACCATGGGGTGTGCTACTTGCAGGGTTTGGCTAAAGTGATGACCATAAAGAATCGGATATTATTAGCCTAATGAGGATGCACAAATATATATGTTGCAATTTTTAATTGGTTTTTAACATAAACAAAACCGAAAAATTCATATAGAAAACAAATATACGCTCGTATACAACTGCATCTATGTAGATGTAGCAATTTTTACTTTATATTGGGTGTACATG
>JAQGCC010000629.1:0-32891 GCA_034698905.1 Xestoiulus laeticollis
AATCCGCTATATGAGGTGAGTTTGTTCTATAAAATCGATCCGTGCCGACCATAGGGGTACGCAATTGGAGGGTAGTAAGCTATATGGAGGGCCCTTATATGCAGGTTTTGCTGTATTGCAATTGTCGTGTTTTTTACATGTATTTACATGAAACACGTTTAAAAATACTATTTGCATGTACAGTACATGTCATGTAGTATACCCATTCATTACATTGTAGCAACATTTTACATGTACGTGCATGTGTATGCACATTATATGGAATTATTGACCTACATTTCCTTTTAATGAAAACTACATGATATGTACAGTACATGTGTCATGTAGTTTTCATTAAAAGGAAATATACTGTATACAGTATGTGTATATACATTATTTTTATACACGTGTTCATTGGGCTGCTGTATAAGGCGCTCTATTCATAAATGTAAATCAATATTGATATACCGTACAATACAGTACATGTATATTTATTATCATTTTATTTATTAAAATACCGTATTAGCGAGACTGTGTGATGCCTTACTGATCACCAGTCAAATGCCAGCCAATCTTTCTTGACACACGTTTATGCAGGTTTACATTACATTGCCCATTCTCAAATGCTGATTTTGCTCTGAGGTTTAACGCATGTCCAATATATTATCACGTGTCGTAATTTATTTTACCAATTATTAGTTCGCTATGCATTATATATTCTAAGCAGTAAAAAATTAACTGCCGTATCAGAAAGTAGCAGCCAAAGTAAATAAGGCGTATGTAGTGTTATTGATACTGTTTTTGTCCATAAATGATGATAGTGTGGACTCAAGTATTGGAACTCGATATTGTTGAAAAAAATGACAAAACAAAGCCTTTTATAGTACTGTATTCAGATATAAAAACAGCAAATATTATGATTGTCCATTAAAAGCTATCGACCATGTACAATGTAGTTATGAATTGCTGCAAAAAATAGCTGCAATGGGAAAAAACATCGATTTTCATACTGTACATGCATGGTTACAGGAAGTACATGTAAGTACACCGAATGATGAAATTCATTATTTCAATTTTTAATATTTTTTTATAATCTGAATATGAATCATTGGAAGAAAATACATGGAGGTGGTGGTGAGAGGGTGTTTAAGGGGTCATACATGTATATGCTTTGTCATCTGTTTTAGGAATGCCAGTAATAAGTCTGATAAATTTCAGAAATGGTTTGACCCCGAGGTCAACCCATCAGTCGCCATTAGGCTGTTGTTCTCACTTTTTTCGTATCTTCTTGAACATGACGTGATTTTTTTTCTTGATTTATGGAGATTATCTGCTAAAGAATTGAAGTGCAACACAGCGCATTAACTAAGTGTTCATGCACGACAAAAAAAATTTAATCGCGAATAAGCCTAATGATCTCAAGAGGCACAAGTCGACCCATGCATTCTATAGAGGGCGCTTGTAAATCCATAGAATACATGCTATGTAACGTCGCCATGTTGACTCAATTAGTCCAAAACTTTTATGATGACATGGAGTCAATGAGCAACAACTGCTTTTATGAACGTAGAAAACCTGCAAGATTATTCCAAAGTGCAAAAGTGCCAAACAACGGCGTTTGTAATGGTCCTTGTAATTGTTTATCATGTTAAGAAGGAATTTTGAACGTCCATTTCAATTATGGTTGATGTTTTGCATTCGGTGGTTTTCAAATTACTCTGTAAATGAACACTTGCATTCCCTCCCCTCTTTATCTGATAGTGTTTTTAATTTCTTAGCAGTTATCTTTATACTTTCGCACATAAAATCTATTGTGTGTCCATCGAAGTGATAAAATTATCCAATGGTGTAACTCCAAAAAACATGGGGTGATGTTTGGAAAAATAATTTGCTGACCTCTCGTCTTGTTGAAATCACTTTTATTTGTTCTCCAAGTATGTGTTCGGCGACTTTAAGCTCATTAACAAAGGCAAAGAGCTCGGTGCAAAGATTAGCCTTCTGTTTTGTTTCAAAATAATAGGCTAGCAAAATTAATTATCCTCGTGTTTAAATGGGAGTTTTGGCGCCTATCTTTGCGCATCCATATTCGATCGTAAATTCAATTTCTAGTTGTACTTTTAACGAGTTTTCTTGTAGTTTTATTTACCAAGTCAATTCAACTACCCTTGGACTTGGACAATGTGCATATTTATCACACACCCTGTATTGTGACGAATGACCTCTGTTAGAACATGATGATACACTCTGTAATGTGACAAAAGCACTCTGTTAGGACATGATGACACCCTGTATTGTGACAAAAGCCTTCTGTTAGGACATGATGACACCCTGTATTGTGACAAAAGCACTCTGTTAGGACATGTTGGCAAGTAAAAGGGTCATTTTATATAATGGCTTACGACCAGACATTTGATTGTTCAAAATTCCTATTGATGTAATTAATGAACAATGCTGCCTTTGTTTGAAACCAATAAGAAGCATGGCCCCTTACGAGCAGAACATTAAGAGGATTTTCTTTGATGGTTTAATGCATTGGCCAATAAATTCAAGTGCAGCAAAGATGTCCAGCTTCTAGTAAATCTATTGGTATATGTAGACCCAGAAAATGTAATGGTCGCCTTTTATAAAATAAAATTTTGGGGATTTAATTGCGGTTTGGGTTATATGCATTCAAATAAATTTTAAGAGGTTTTCACTGCGCATAAATCAGAGCCACTTTTGATTAATGAATTTCCTGATTTTTTTCAACAAGATCTTAATTGGAAGAATAGTGACATTGTATAACGGGCAAATAAATGGCTCCATCTGGTTTTTCGCCCTGCGTGTTGATGGCAATTATGGCACTCTTCTGCTATCTTTCTCCTGTCCAACTATTTCAATGGTGGGGTTTGTTTTGTCGGGGTTTTTGGGGAGAACCACGATTTTTTCCTCAATATTTTTAAGAATTTTGAAGTGTCATTGTCCCTTGGCTTTTTATCCTGTACAGTGCATGAGAACGGCACACTCGTTATCATTTCGTTTATAGTTTACCATGAGAGGTTATCAAGGGTGACCACTAATGTCTTATGAATTGCATTATAGTTATTTCGTTTGCTTACAAATTTAGAGCGTGTGATGCAGAGCTATAATTAGTAAAAAATGGTCTGATTTCGTGGGTATTGCCTCACCCTTTAGTTTTGATAATATTGGGAGCAAATTTGTGGGATGGTTCTATTTTTTAAACATTTTTTTCATATGCATGTAGGCCTACAGTATACCGATACTTAGACCGATTTCCCAATCCAATTTCCAGTTGAAGGATCTATAAGTAATTCTTATTCAGTTAATATTCGAGCTACTAAAAATGCAATGTTTTTTTAGTTTCGTTTTTAATTTGCTTTAGAATTAATTATAAATTGTCTATAGTGCACGAATATGATAATTGTATGTAAGCTTTATTTCTGTTGCAAACACATTTATAAGTTAGAATTCTTCACTAACTTTACTATATTATAAATTTGTGTACATGTACACACTTTCCAATATTACCATATATTGCTATCAGACTTTGTGTAGTAAATCAATGTATAGTATGTATATGCACAAGTGTATATTTAGAACAATTCACATAATTACGATTAGTTGGATCATCCATAGTCATGTCCACATTTTCAGTTCAAAAGGGCCTTAGTGTTGTATTCAATATTTATGCATTAATGGCAATGCATGTAGTCAATATAGTGTGGCGCAGAAAAGTTATCCTTATGTGTTAAATGTGTTCTCTATTCCAAATTATATGGTACATATACAGAAGATGTTCTTATGGGATAGGTTCAACAAACATTTTAATGCAAAAATACACAGCCATGCGCATCTGCTAAACAAGCCTGGCAAATGGGCATGATAATTCAACAATTTTCTTTGCCTCGGAGAGTTTGATAAATCTGGTGTTGGTAACCAACTATACATATACATGTTGCAAACATGAGTTGCCAACGGTGCCTTTGTGTGCCTCAGTTTCTTTATAAAAAAACAATGCGGTTGTTGCATATACTCGTACCCTCTATAAAATATAATAAGAGCGGGATGACACACTGGGATCCATATACAAGTAGGACCAGAAAAGTTTAAACCATGGACCAAAAAAAGAAGAAGAAAAAAAAGAACACATGCGTAAACCCGTGTTTGAGACAAAGCTGACAGGGTGCTTAATTGCGGACTAATTGTTGATTGGTGCGCGCATGATGGATACAAAAAATGAAAAGGATATAAAAACGCTCGACAGCAAACTATCCCGAGAAAAAATAATATATTCTGCGTTGCACATGGCACGGTGCACTTGACAGACGCACTCATCTCATTGGAAAATTTGCCATTTTCTCTTACAAAATAGTACCCAATGTAAATAAATGAATCCCACATGTTTTCAGGGGGTTTAACCATACGCCACGTTTTATTCTTCAGGCCCCTGTTGTTTATAGGAGCAAACCATTCCCAGAAATAACTTGCTAGTCCAAGTATGGAGTCGGATAGTTGGTGCATAAAACGCGGACCAACTACATCAACTTTGATTGGTGTATTACATGAGTACACTGTGATAATAACAATGCCCCATTATTTTTACCTGTCGCAGTGGTGCAGGTGTGCTAAACTTTTATTAGGTTTTGTCTTGTGCAATGTTAGTTTTCCTAAAATTGCAGGAATATTTTTGCTCTCAGTAGCAGTAATTGAATTCATTTACATGTATATGGAGAGAACTGCATCATCAAGGTAACATTTAAGGCAAGGTGCCCAACAAGATGGTGAGCATGTGGTGTTATGGCGACATTGCAGCGTATGGCTGCTGCACGAGGCAAGTAAATGCAAATTAATAGGATCAACTCGTGCAACATGATATATGCTGCAAAGTGCCATATCACCACATGCTCACCATCTTGGTGGGCACCCTGCCTAAGAGGTCATGCATGCATAAAGATACATAACATACATGTTAGAATACCTTATATTATTTTGCCACGAAAAACATGTAATCTTATTGTAAATGCAGCAAACCTATTTTTTTTTATGTGTGTTTTCTATTATTTAAAAATGTATTATATATAGTATATATGTTAAATTTCATTACTGGGTTCTTGCTGTGCTTAAGATCATATTCTTAGCTTGTTTATTGCTGCTTAACATCGCTTGGTATGCATGTAAAATTTGTACATGCATGTTGCCTCTTCATGATTGTGTATAGTAAGCTCTTTAAGTATTAGCAAGAGGTATCAATAACTATTTTGAAATTTAACTTCAAAATGCTCTGATATCACAACATGTGATGCAGTCTTAAAATTTTTCATTTTTTTAAAAATCCATAAAGTGAATCATGGGATAATGACAATGACGATATTTTGTTTCCTCAATTGCAGAATTATGTCCTCCAAGCGCAAAAGTCCGCCCACCAAGCTGTCCAACGAGGATATGGAAGGTGACGGTGGCGCATTGTCCGAGCAAGCCGAATGTGAAGACCCCACGAACAATACGTTGGTCAGCAACTCCAACGGTGTAGAAAAGATCCAAGACACGATCGCCCCAGTGTTGCATTCAGAGGATGACCTCGAGTACGAAGGGGACGACTTAGGAGAAGATGATGATGACGATGATGAAGATGACGATGACATCGACGATAATGATGCCATGCTGTCCATGATGATGGCCGGAGGCGAGCTGAACCTGGACTTGCGAGGCTCCAAGAGCCCAGCAAGCGAAGACAGTGGCACTGGCCATGGACATTCCCCCAGCAAGAGGCGCCGCTTGACCGCCAGTCGTCGTATGGCCAAGCACGTTGCCACTTCTGAGAGTGATTCGGAGGGAGATGGCCGGTCCCCTGGCAAAGTGACCAATGCACGTCGCCTGCAGAGTTCGACAACCAAAAGCCCATTGACGCAGTCGAGTGGCTTTGTAGCGTCCATGGCTTTGTCCTCTTCAGCACCTCATACGAGAAAGTCGATGAACGATGTACTCAAGAAGTTAACTTCCAAAATGCATGGCAGCAGTTTGCACGATTCCAGCCTGGGAATGTCAAGAGCTGTACTTGGAATGAATGGCAGGCCCGATGTCTCTGGAGGACACCGGTCGGTGGACAGTGGACACAGGTAATTGGGCCGTTTTCAGCTATTGTACGAATTCCCTTTTTTTTTTTTTTTTTGGAATAATATCATCTATGGTATATAGGTTGTGAACACTTCTTGTAGAAGATGGCGCCATCTGTAGTGTGTAATATTGAATGGCTAGATTTCTAAACGATGCTGCATACATCATCATGTAAAGTCAAAACCTGATAAGTGAAAATCAACCAGGCTCGAAATTTTTTTTTGTGCACTTATCCGGTTTTTGATCTTAGCGGTTTTGGTCTAAATGCGATAATTTTGGCTCAGTTTCAGTCATGTAAGCATTTATTGTAACTAAACAAAACTTCACAATGAACACAATCAGTAGGAACAAACAGTAGAAGAGTAAAAACAGAACATTAAAAGGAACATCAATTGAAGTAATCGAAAATTTTTTTTAAACAATGTATTCCGCTCCGCTGTCTTATCACAAAGCTGAACCTCCAGGACATGAACGTTGCCCAGGTTCCCATTATTATACTCAGTATATAATACATACATACATGTACATGTAGTGTAGATTGAAATAGCAGAACTTGAGCAGAACTTTTGAATGACATATGCGTGTGGTCATCTCATTTTCACTTATCAATTGCACTTACCCGGTTTTTTCACTTATGCTGTTTTCAGCTATCCGGTTTTAGATCATGTGTAACACATAGGTAAAAAGTTCGGGGATCGAAATATTTTTTCGCTTATCCGGCTTTTCAGTTACGCGGTTTTCAGTTATCCAGTTTAACTGTATATGTAAATGTTCGAGGCCTATATACAGTACTATAGCAATTTTTGAGTATGTACCCGGTTTTAGATCATAGGGAAAAAGTTTGGGGATCGAAATATTTTTTCACTTATCCGGTTTTTTCAGTTAAGCGGTTTTTACCTATCCAGTTTTGACTGTATATGTGAATGTACGAGCTTATATACTAAAGGAATTTTTTATTATGTACAAACATTGTTTCCTTAAGTTATATCTTAAGTTATACATGTAAGTCTAAAGGTAAGACTTAAGATAACTTATGCAATTATACAATTTTTTGTAATATTATGCAATTATAGGGTAAAATGCTTTTTGACAAAAAAACTTTTTTGATTTTGAGGGGCGTATAAAACGCTATCGATGATATTTAAATAAATGTTTAAAATGCTTCAAACTGCAAGATTTATGGGTAAGAAAAGTTCCAAATAAAAGGACATGCCATAAATTAGACGTGTTGTGCTATTCATGAGTACATATGGCTCATATATGCTAAAATTCTGTTAGGGTTTATTGATGCTCATAATGCATATATTGCATATTTATTGTATTTTTACCGACCCACTTTGTAGCAAATTAATATAGTTTAATATCAAGATGTACATGATACATGTTTTAAAAAAATCTAGATCCTATTGCTACGTACGGTGTTGCGTTATTCTTGATCGTTCTCACCTTTTTATTATTGCCCACAGTTTTCAAAATTATTATGTCATCATTGGCCTTACACTTAAATTTACAGTGTCGTTCTATATTCTGTAGATCTATCTAATTTGAAGGGAAACTTCAAAGGCAGAATTGCCAAGATGCATTTTCTTGAGTGATAAGTCATTTAGGCGCACATAATTCGGCTTTATAATTGTATTTCGTAATTGCACTTGAAATACAATGATAAAATGAGAAATATTGATCCTCTCATGACCGAAGTCTTCATTTACTTGATGCAAACCCTTGGTGGGAGGTTGGGTACATCCTTGTACTCTGGTTGCTTTCTGGGCTTCAGCAATTGCATTTTAATCCATTTGCTTGTTGTTCCTCTACTTCAACTGTATGTTTCAAATTGTGTTATCATTTAATTTGGAGAGAGTTTGCTCCTTTACTGACATGGATTCTTTCTTCAGGAGTTAGGGGAGGGGGGCGGAGGTGGATCTTGGACTAGAATAAATATTCATGGTTTTCGCATTAGGTTTAGTGCTCTTTATTCAAATGAGCATCTCGAGAGTATTTGGATGCTTTGCAATTCTCTCTCGCTTCATTTTCTCCGATAAAATGTGCCTTTGAGGAAAGCATGCACGTTTTAGACCTGAATTTAGGCGATACGTACTGCCATGCACTTTGCAGAGAAATTAAGTCAACAACCTTAGAAACTTAGCAAAAACTGGAGAATTGCAAGCGTTGCTGAAACATATAGAACCTCAATGTAGTAGTGTGCTTTTATGCTGAAGTTACCACGTTGAACAATTGAGTGATAGCAATAAAAACTTGGTATAGTGCTTCTAAAGCAATGGATAGAATTCTAGATGTTGTTTTAAAAGGAATTATTCATTGACTTATAGCCTAATAGGGCATAAGGCATGGGGGCATGGAATAGCATAAGGCATGGCATCATCTGAAATGCAACGTTCGATTGGTTTCCTGATGGTGGGAATTTCAGATTGCCCAATCGGAATTCTGCATTTCAGATCATGCTATTCCATGCTCCATGCTGTTATTTGGCATAGCATGATGAAAGGCATTGTCTTAAATGCAGCCTTCCTATTGTTTTCCCGATGGCGGGATTATCCGATTGCCCAATCGGAATGCTGCATTTCAGATCATGCCATGCATCCATGCTATTCCATGTTCCACGCTGTTATTTGGCATAGCATGATGAAAAGCATTATCTTAAATGCAACGTTCCGATTGGTTTCCCGATGGCGGGATTATCCGATTGCCCAATCGGAATGCTGCATTCAGATCATGCCATGCTTCATGCTCTTTCATGCCCTAAACTGTTTTTACCCTTATGAACTGCAAAGTATGAATTTGCGCCATGACTTTCTCTAGGTGAATCGATTGTCTTTTGGACTTATCAAAGTAATATTTCTAAATTTTTTTTTCAGTGGAGACGAATTGACTGAAGCTAGTTCTCCCAAATCAGAACTTGGTTTCTCGGACTGCCATCTCATCAGTCCTCAGACTCTCAAGATGGCCCTGGCCACCGATCCTCTAGATGACAAGGAAAGGCAGTTGGGAGAAATGATTTCTCAACTTCAGCTTCTGAAAGAACAATTGATTTCCCAGCAACATGAACAAAATAAGGTAAGATCACTATAAGTATACACATACACACTCCATTGTATAACAATGGAATAAATTGCTAGGTATACTGATGTAGTTGTTATTGCTAATTGATAGCTAAATGATCAGATGGGAAATAAGGAGGTTAGCAAACTTATTAACATTTAGGGTTTTCCATCTTTCCTGTCATAAGAAAAAAAAACTACAATGGAAAACTTTTTGTGGAAGGTCAATTGGGGGAAAAAACGAGTCGTTTTCATTGGTTTTAAAATTTCCCATTTAAGATCCTTATGAATTCCTTGACTGAAGATGCATGGTTTTGAAATATGGCAAATGAAGCGGTATGCCACATTCTTGTTGCAGACATATTGAGCTGTCTTCCAACGTGTGAAATGCCATTAAAAATAGTGTCTAATGGGAAGTAAAATTGGAAATGGATGGTTAACGACTGCGAATTTTCAAACTTATGGAGTTTTTTCGCTCTCAACCCCTCCGTTATGGCTTTTTTTGACGTTTGTCAAATTTAAAATTTTCGTTTTTCCCCCAAGTGAAAAATGCCCATGCTTTTGTTAGAGGTCAGGTCTGTGGTAAAACATATGTTTCCCTAGTATAGCTTGACTTTTGGAAATGTTTTGTTTATGCGTATTCTTCACTTTTTAACATCCACGGGGATTCATAATTAGTATAGTCCTAATTGAAATCTCCCATAAGTGGACCACAATAGTAAGGCTAGCTGTTGTTTATTGCAAAGTCTCGTGAAATGCAACCAAAAATGATGGCATAGGGAAGAAAAAGCTAGAAATGGGGCCCCATTTGACGCTGCCTTTGTTAATTGGGCCTGAAATGGAAAAATGGGTCGCATTCCTAATCAAGAAATTAAAATAGATTGTCATATGGAACAAAACCTGCCAAGTTTATGTAGAGTTTGCTTGTTTACATCGGGAGCGGAAGGAAGTTGAAGACAAGTGTTTAAAGCTGGCCCCCGTGGGACCCGTATATCTTATTGAGGAAGAAACAGAGCTGAAGAGAAAGCAATTGAAAAATGATTTAGGCTAATGTGCGCCAAGCATAAATAACAATTGCCAAATGTGGCTTTATGATAACTTTCAAAAACTGGACTTAAGTTGTTTCACAAACATTGCTAGAACAAATTCAAGTGTGTAGTAAAATACGAGTGAATGAATTCCCAAGTAGCACACACTATTGGACCTCAATTGGACGAATATTGGAGCAACATTGGCTAAATTGACAACAATTGGCCAATGAAAATCATATTGGACTTATAGTTGTCCAAGCTTACTAGTCAAGGGCCAATATTGCGCTATAATTTAGTATTCAATAGTGGGCCTATATTGGCCCAATTTATTTACCATTGTTGGTTAAGTTAGTTATTGATAACATAATAGGACCAATATTGGGCCTAAATATAATTCAATATAGGTTTATTTATTGTAACCTATATTTTTGGCAATTGTGGCAAAATGTTAACATTGCAATATTGTACCAATTATTGAAAAATGCGTTTTGCCTATAATTGGCCAATATTGAGAGCTTATACTGGGAAATGTGTGTAACTCTTTTTGATTGCTTTGTGCAATTTCAATAAGTTGTTTCTTATTAAGATATGAAACGGTAATAAATTGTCACATTTTTTTGTATTTCTCGAATCATTGGGTTACCTTATTAGATACAATTGTAAGTTCAATAATTTTTTTAAAACAAAACATGCAGTGCTAATGATTGGATAACTCTAATGGTTCCATTGACCAGAGCTATGAGAATAATGAGATTATGGACCATGGTAACGAGACAAGCAATGTGACCAAATGAGACCACAATACCGAAGGGATTTTCTTCTATGGTATTCTATGGCAAGAGTCCAATCATATTTTATCAGTCTATGTCAGGAGTCGGCAACTTGCGGCTCTTTCGATGACAAGTTGTGTAAATATACCATAATACACCTAAAAACAAAAAGTGGCTTCTTTAAAATTGAGAAATTTTGTAAATTATCACTTTTGGCTCTTCCGTCTCAAAAGGTTGCAGACCCCTGGTCTATGTTGAGATCCCACTCTAATAAGAAAATATTGAACAAGATTTACATGTAGGATTTTCAATTGAGATAGCAGTGGGATGTTCTATAATCTCATAAGCAATGGGATCGCGTACAATACAAATTTTTACTAGATATATTACATTTAGGCTGATGTCTTTCAATGCATATTCAGTGTTATGAATATCTCCCTGACTGATAGATGGCGCTGTCTTGCTAGGCAATTATTTCGTAATACAAATAGTGTTGATGTAGGGCCATCGGTTAAAACCCATATTTCATGAAATTTTGACAATTTATCACCGTTTCATATTTTAATGAGAAACTTCTGGAAAGCGAAAGTATGGTAAAAACAACACGTGTTTAGATAGAAGGAGCCAATTCTTTTTCAACATTTTTTATCTTTTGAACTCAACAGACGTTATTGTCAGTTTTAACGGGTTTCAGCTGTTGCGTTCGCCACTTCTATTTTTCTTTGCTTCCACCAATGAATGAACTTATAATAACACGAGAATATTTACACAGTAGCCCGTGTTCTCTTTCTTTTTGGGGGTCCATTTTTATTCTAGAGCATTTTTTTTTTGTTCATTGTGCTTTTTCTTTCAATGGACTGTATAACTTGCACGGTGAACATGGTTTTCCAAATTTAGTTTCTGCGTTACATTATTTTTTTTTTCCATTAAAAAAATCTTTTGCAAACTTCCAGAACTCATTTTTCATGTCTGTTTTCATTAAACTAAAGATTTTATTTATTTGAAGAGGAAGGGTTATGTAACACACAGAGTTTGTTGCCTCCATTGATGCATGTAATGGGCGACGCCATATGCCCAATGGTCCCTTTGACAATTTTACAGGGTTTTTGAATTTGAGTACCATGTCTTCGGCAGACCCTTGACCTAACCTACTTGACTTACAAACAGGTGTTCACCACTATACAGTGTATATCCACATTAGGAAATTCCAATCGGTTAGGTCCATAAGGAAAACTTATTGCTTTTCAATGTGTTTTATAATACACTGCCCTGATCAAAAATTCCATAGTAAACAATAGAGAAATTGTATTGGTCTTGTTGATTTCTATTATCCTGTTGCCTTTTTATTGGCTAGATCATTTGACAATAAATTAAAACTGTTCAAACCAATACATTATATAAAATAATAGAATTTTTCTATGATCCTATTGTCAACAATAGAAACCAATGGGCCAAAAAACAATACAAATTTTGGCCAGGGTGGAGATTACTCGGTGAAAATATACATGTATTATAACAACAGTTTGACATCAATAATGTCACATTAAATAACTTCACGATGGACTATAGCACGCCCCAGATAGACTCAATGGTGCAAGCTATATAAAAAGTTTCACCAAATGCAAAGTCTTGTGAATGGTATTCTCTCATTAGCAATGCCATATTTGTCATCGATTTTTTAGGATGCTTTAGGAATCTACAAGAACCCTGGCAATCCAGCCGCTATGCTTTAGTTTACACAGCTTGTTGAGGACGTTTTTTAAACATCCGAGACCATTTTAAGGCTTTTGAATTGAGTTTTTGATAAAACAAATCTTTCTTTCCACGAAGAAATCTGGTTGTAATTGTTGTAACCATGATGATGCTGAGAAAGTCTTAAATTTGCAACTGTCTAAAATGTGTTGGCTGTTGTATAGTTCTAAGGAAGCGGAGAGGACCACAGGTGGAAAAACTGTCGAGTTTGCTATTGGATGAATGGCGGTAAGCCTTGTTGCTAGCTCTCCAAAAGGGTGCACAAAGAATGAACGCACTAAAAATGGACAGAAATGTACCCATGGATTGATTCCAAGTGGCAAACGAATGCAACAAACAAATTATAAATTTACAAAAAAGCAGAAATGGAACGCAAATGGGAGAATAAAAGACTCTCTATTCCAACACATTGCCAAAGTTTGGAAAGTTTGGGCTTGCGAACTACTAAAACGGTTTAAAACTTTGCAACTGGCACCCAAATTGTTTCAAATACGTTGAGGAAATAAATTCACCTCAGATGTTTCCTTTCTACAGTTTCCAATATTAGCATTTCATTAGGTAGATTTTCTATAAGCCTTTTCAAGGAAGGATAAATATAAAGGTCAGTAAAATGATAAAGGATGGGTCAGTGATGATTTTATGTTTTATATTTCATTAGAGCATCATAACATGTTTTACAAGCTATAATTTATATTATCAACCAATTCGCGATGTAAACGTATTTAATTTTTAATCCATGCATAGCATCCCATTTTTGTATTTGTTTGTAATGACAACCACGTAATTCTAATATCAATTTTTAATGTACATTAATTTAATTTTGGTGAAATAAGCTTATACATTATGTTGTGTTTAGATATCTGAATCTTTTGCCTATAGCGGCTCCTTTTGATGACAATATTGCAATTCGTATTTTTATGTCAAACATACATGTATTTCGTAATGAATCTGCACATTTGCAGTTTTATAACTCCAATTTCCAATTTTTAAAATTGAATTTTGAAAACTATAGTTGATGCAGCTATCATTCTTGGAAGTTTGACCTGGAGATTTATACATGTAATACCTATCCAAAAATAACAAAAAATATAGCTATTTCTTTAATATTAAATGTTAATACTTTCTTTAATGATATGAACATGAATTTCAAAAATGCATTTGCTTGATCAGTTTCAAGTTTATCAGCCTGATAAACGATGGCTAGATTTCTGGCAATTCGGTGGAGCATTTTTCGTTGTAACGTTTAAATAGAAAATTGATTCTTTTAGCTTATGTCAACTTTGGGTTCAAATATGCGCATATGTAGATTTGTTCTTTCGATTGAATGATATTTCGCTTTTATGGAAAATGTAATTATTTTGCGAAAAAAAAAAAAAAAAAATAGCCATAAGGTAATCCTAGTCGACTGAGAAGTTTGTTATACACCATTATTGCAATTTATCTACTATTTTTTTTAAAAACAAAATTCATCATATGCATCATATACTGTATACAATGTATTCTTCACATATATCAAGAGTAATAAACTATTCAATGCTCTACTAGCAAGTACTTATTAAATCCTTATTTTTAAAAGGTTTTAACAAGTACTTATTAAAACTATTTATTTTTAAAATATGAATTGTTTAATTATTATTGGCAAGTTCTACAGCACTGATACATGTATAAACATTAGACATGGAGCTTATAGTGTTACTGCAGATTAACATTAAAACACGTTTGATAATTACATTACTTTTCTTATGTGAAAGCTTGAAATATCTACATATACAAAAAATGTTTTAGTGACATTTTCGAAGCTGATGGGACCTCCCATGAATTGTTTTTAGAAATAAATTGCCATCTTGCCAGCTAATGAACGACAAAGGCACGAAAAATACAAGCTGATGTTTATTTAACGTCATGTTAAATGAATCGAGGAAGATTGCGTGTTAGTGCCCTCCATTAGCGAGAGCGCCACTCATCAGTGCTGTGCTACCATTCAATTTTACCCCTGGTGGCGAATACACGCTTCATTTGATTTGTCCAGTTTTGTATAAAAAAATGTATTGGCTTACCCCGTGAATTAATAGATTAATAATGCGTAGTAGTTGTGTATTTTTTTGATAGCATCATTTGCTGGCAATAAATGATATTGGCTTCAAATGAAACGTAATTTGGTGAAAGTCTATAGCGACATCTATGTTGACTACAATTAGCTCATTTTGGGGTGTATATATGTTTAAATAAGATTTCTGCATAATCATGTGATCACAAACAGCGAATCTTGGTGAAATCTACATTCTCGAATGGTGCAAAACCAAGGAAGTTTATTGCTGAACTCCCTTCGAAATCTTCCTGCAATGTGGACCATGCTTCCTACACTCAGTTATTGTGAACATTGTAGAAAATTTGATTCTGTGATAGTTAAGACTCATAATCGTCTGTCATTTAAACAGTTTTTACTAATTAGACAGAAAGTAGAGGAAATGCTTAAGGGACATGCTTCTTGTCTCTCTCTTATCCTGTAAGTATGGACATGAGGAATACCCTGGCTTACTTCCAGTCGTAAATTTTGGTAGATAACTGATGATGATGGCGGCAGAATGTTTTCCCAAAAGTTGTCAAAAGTGGCGAAAAAATGGAGAAATTTTGTTTTTGACAGGGCATACGTTGGAAGATGTGGTGGAAGTGTTGCCAAATTTGCGAGCTCAGTTACCAAACTGAAATTATGACAGCTAAGGCTCCATCTCAAATCTCGGATAATTGGGAGGAAAGAACCTATACTGCTGTTGTATAAGCTCTTCAGACTTACCTCGGAAATGACATCAATTTTTTTGAAAAATTTCATGGCACTTATTTTCAAACAATAAGTTTTATTGTTTGATTTGGTTGAAATGTGAAATTGGATGCAGTACACTCTTCGCCCCATTGCTCCTTCTTAAAATCATTTCCTTGTACGCTCATATCATATGACATTTGCTCTGGTAAAATGTTGACAAAAAATAAGAAACACAAAAAACGTTTAGTTAAGATCTATGTTAAAAAGTACAAGACAATAGTTCAGATTGATGATTTTTTAATTTTTTATTGATGATGACTCAGCTACTTTTATATATGACCAAGACCAAATAGCGATTTCATTTTTCCTTGTAAACTAGGGCTTATTTCAAATTGAGTGCTAAGTGATATATATCGTTTTTTTAAATGCTTTCTAACATTGGATGCAAGGTTGTGGATATTTCTTAGAAAATAATTCCAGAGATTGTCAACATATTTGTTTTCTTGTTTAGAAGAAAAAAATTTCGTCAGAGCTATTTTCAGTGGAAATTGCCATTAGTAGATATACAATTGCGCAATATAAATGTAAAGAAACACATTACAAATATACGTTTAGGAAATACAGTACAAATCACAAATGTTTTCTATGGACACTTCTGTAAACAAAATGCAATACGTAAACGAATTTTTTAAAATTCATTTAGTAGTGAACACAGGAACCAGATAATAAATTTGAGCTTTTGTCGTTTATACATGTTGTAGTTATAATGATAAATTAATAGCTGATTATATTCGGCATTTTCTACCGCCGTGTTTATAGTCTTAGATATTCCCGCTATATAAAAACTTTTAGAAATCGCCTAACAAAGAGCCCTTTGTTTGCCTCATGAGAGAGAAATTACACAGTACGCTTTGGTTTTTATCTTATTTTTTTTTTCTTATTTTAATACATGTATTCTCAAGTGGTTTTTGTTCAGCATTTGTCTTCAGCATCTTAAGAAAGTTAACATAATCAAAGCTCTCCTTGTTTATAAGAAAGGGAATTACTTCATGCCATTCATTTATATAAGATAAAAAAAATAGAGCAAACAACGCTATTATGTCTCAATTAAAACTTTTCTTTTGCTGTTTAATTGAAGAGGGGCAATTTATAGAAACAGATATAATGAAACTATCTGTTAACACGTCCTATTGAACTTTAAGAGGATACGATTTTTTCTTCTTGTAGCTTCATCTGTTATTTACGAACTATGAATTAACAAGATACAGAGCATTTGGTAAGATACTGAATCAGCCTATAACGGTTTAATCGATAATTACTTTATTGTGAGAAATCTGGCTCATGTACCCATTGTCAATGCAGAATGAAATAAACATGTCAAAAGACAAATTGTGTTTTGAAAATTGAAAAGAATTTCATACCAATATGAATTGACTTTGATCGGAGATCAAATAATCCACTAATTATGAGGGATTTTGTAATAGTCTGCATAAGTATGTTTTATCCCTCTTTGAGATTGTCGTCAAGTGTATTGAGGAGTTTTAGCCAAATCAAAATCTAATGGACTTAGATGCACAGGCTTCCCACAACCTTGGAAATTGGATACACCTGGAATATACAGGGTAAATTTTTGCTTTATTTTTACAAAGTCAGGGCAACTCAGCATACACATAGACAGTTATTAGTTTTCACACAGTCAAGAAATGGCACACAATCAGGCGACGCAGCCATTCCAGCATCCATAGAAATGGGGAATTTCCCTTTTAACATTTTAACATCATCGATCATTATTTTTACACGGTTTTTAATTTTAACATTTTTGTCAACTTGTACAACAATAGTACAAGTATTCTCTAATTAAGAAATTTTTTCAATACAAATTTATTAGGTTTATTAAGTTTGTGTGATCCCAAGCTATAAACTACACATTTGGACATTTGCTGCACATTGTAAATAATAGATACTCTCAAGGTTGGGAAACTTAGCCACTCTAAGATTGGCTTTTGCCTAATTTGACGGAAGCCTAAGTTGGCTGGCCGAGCTTGTGATATTCTCTATTTTATCGCCAATGATTGTTGCAAGTAATGGCGCTTCGACTATTAACTTAAATTTCACATGTATACCTGATGGGTATGCAGACATGTTATGTTATGTCGGTAAAACAGGAAATTGGCTCTTCTCAGCCTCCGTCACTGCAAACTTAGTAGAATTTGGCTGAAAAAAGCGGTAAGTATTTCATCGTGAGCATATAGGCCTATACCTATTATTCGAAAATAATTAGGCTATTAGTAATAAATATCAGTATAGTACAACTAGACAAGAAGTTGCTAAGATATGTTTTCATTACAACACCAGTTGTTTGGATATACATTGTGCAAGAATAGTCAAGTAAAAAACTAGAAAGGGGAATCCTGATGCCTTAATTAAACTAAAATGGCTTCCACACAAGTCTAAACTTTCAAAGTTAGTTCTTGAAACACGAAAATGCTTTTTCTTTAGGTGGTTTTCCACTTTTTGTTCTGTGATGTTTTTTTCACAAACCATTCTTCGAATAGGATTACCTGAAATCACTGCAGTACTCCTTGTCTTTGCCGAGAACTTTTATCTAATTTGTTACGTTATACTTTAGAGCAAAACCGCTGAAACGTTTGTGGGTGATGCCACTTTTCGATCACATTTTCTTCTTCTTCTTCTTCTTCTTCTTCCTTCTATAATACAATTGAAGGTTGGGCCCTTGAGAATGTGGCTGAAATAGTTGTCTCCGTCATCGGAGTGCTTTCGCTGCCTTCGTTTTGTACTTAAATTTGTTAAATCCATTCTATGGCTTCCCATGTATCTTTCATGATGTCGCGTTTCAAAAGTCGAATTTCTTTCTTTCTATATACTTGTTTTTCTCCGCCCTTTACAGTTGCGGTGACATCAAAGACAGTGAAACCCAAATTTCGTTTTTTTCTCCTCCACCCCCTCCCCCTGAACCCCAATGTATCGTCGCATAGATGTCTCATCGTTGTCCATTTCCCAGGACAATTGTCAACCCACTCCCGTCACGTCGGCAGAATCCTCCTATTTGTGGTACATGCATTCTTCGTCTATGAAAACGTGAATTTAAACCGATTTTCAGAAAAGGGCATAAGAAGCGAACCAATTCGGAATACCGAACAGTTTCGGCTTTAGATAACTCGACATATTGATTCGGGTTAAATGAAACATTCCCGTGGGTGATCAGCAAATCCTGAGAGCGGAATTATGCGCGGGAATAGGAATATAAGCCACCTCTGTACGTTGGGGCCCCAAAACTTGGTTCATACCGAATGCCCCTTGAAAATGATAACGAGATTAACTGAAATTTCAATGTTAACGAGATTTGTTGAAGAACCCTGCAATGATTTAATGGCGCACAACTTTCATTAGTGGCTTCACATGCAGACATGCATCCTGACAACAATGCCTTATAACACACAAACATCTGTAAAGGAATCCTACGAGATTTACAATGTGATCTCGAGCCCTGATGTTTCAAAACTTTTGGGATGTATTTTCAACAAATCCCAGATAAAAAGTAGATAAAGGCGCAACTGTTACAATTGTAATTGTTCAGATTGTCCAGAATTTTATTATCCGGACAATTAGAGGGATTGAGCAGGTTTCGTTTAATCTTAAAGGGAACGATAAACACACTATTACGCATGCGCATCAATAAGTTATGCTCCTCAAAAACGTTGGGGTATCACGTTAAACTAATGAAATTGTCGTCTCCCCTCAACCACAAACCCATTAACGTCGTCTTCACGCATGCGCATTGGCAATAATAACAGTGCTGCCAATGTCGTCAAAATTAAAGGAAACCTGCTCATCCTCTATTACTAGAGGACGATAGATGAAAAGCCACCATTGCTTATAACATTCCACATGGGATGTCCTTAAGGGCACATACATGTACTGCTTCGCCTGATAGGGGCAAACACTACTAGCCAGTGTGTTTTGCGTGGTTGTTCGCCTTACAAGGGGCACCGAAACATGAAACGACACTCCTGTTTTTCTCGTACATACGTTAATTGATACGAATTTATAGCAGTTATGCAAAATAAATTCAGTTTTATCATTTATTTGAAAATGGGAAGTAAACCCCTTTCCATTTTTTATGAATGAAAATACCATCAGAATACCACGTGAGTTCATTTTTCGATTGTCATTTATTCATTGTCGATACACCGAAACCTTTAAATAGCGAATATAGCAATGACCCTGGAAGTAACGGTAACTCATAGTCGGCACGGTGTGTATGGTCCTCACTATTTAGCTGATCCTGCAGATAACACTATCCCTCCAAATAGCACATTTTAAAGTTTGGTCCCAATGGTTTGCGCTATTGACAGGTTTTGGTGTACTAGTTTCTTGTATGCCCATCAAACGTTTACAGCAGCATTTGCCAATTTTGTTATGTATATTTGCTTTTTAATGTATCTTTGCTTTAATTGAATGTATTTCTTTCCATCTTCATATGGTTGTTTGAATTGGAAGCAGACCTACATGTAATTATTTCTGATATGGACTAAGCACAAGTCATGTCCCCAAAATGAAATTTCCCTAGTAGGCTACTGGAAATATAATGTATCTATACAGTGAGTTGAGTACCTGATTAAGGTTCAAAGTAGCCAAAACATTAAAATAAGCTCTACAAACTATTTGGGGCACCTTGAGTTCCTTATTTTGTTTGAGTTTTGAGTGTTAGCTTGTATGGGTTTGAGTGTCCCTTAGCTTCTATTGGGTTTAAGGGTTCCTAGATGAAATTGGAAACTCAGGTTTAAAGAGCCGAAACACAGTGATCCGAACAAACTTTGATAAAAGGCAAAGATCCCCGAACGATCTGTCCATCGTACAATCCACGTGGCTGTCCCAAGTGGGTGAACAAGGGAGTGGTCCGTTGCCGCTTTAGTCGGGCCTAATCCAACGTGACAAGGGGGTCGATAGAGGGGTTAGGGGTTAGGGTCATCAGGCCCCTCGATGCAGTTTTCTCATTTGGCCTCCTGCTCCGATTCTATTTGTCGCAAGTTGGCCTTTGTGCCTAAATTCCCTCAGGATGCTCGTTGCACTCGTTGTAATGGATAAGAGAGGAGGAGAGCGCCGTAGATGATGTCATGTCCCATGGCGGGTTTCGCATCGTGCCTAGCGTCGCAACCGCAATGATTCTTCTCTCCTACTTTCCCTTGGCTTCAATTATTTGTCGTCACTTGGTGGAAATAATGCGACCAAACTAAAACCAAGTGAACCGCAAATTGTACTCACTTAGCCCGTGGGGAATTGGTATAGAAGAGCGACTGCAACGGTATCTTTTCCCCGTGCTTCTCTCTATGTATACCTTTCGACGTGCACGGTTTTGCAAAAGGAGACTATCGGAGAACGCTTATATAATAGACTCTGCGGAGTTACTTTATTGTAATAAATACACGTATATTATGGAAGCCAACAAAGTTAATTTACCAGTTTGTGCCTGTACGGATTCGTATTTGCTCTGTTGCTTTTTTTCTCCCCCCCCCCACCCCATTGCTGCTCCTATGTGCGTGCCTCTTAAAGTGGATGCGGATGGCATTTGCAACATACGCTTATGCTAATGTTATTCTCTCCCTCTCTTTCTGTCTTTATATCGTGCTAAATATAGCGTGCAGATTAGATTAGTGTTTTATATTACGAAAGTACATGTAGTGTAAAATTTTGCGATCTTGTTGTCATGCTGCGCGATGTTAATTGCCAATTTTTAAGCAACCATCCAACGCAAGAGCAAATAATTTAGGGATGGCAATAATATGGGTTTTGTATATGTGGCTAACTTGTATTGAAGCATGTTTTTAGTGAATTTTAAGAAAAAAACATCTCATTTGCGAATGTTACTTCCATAAATCGAAATTTATCTACATCATGAAGTTTACAAAAATGGCGGCGAAATGTTCTAAATTTTTATTAAAGATGGCGGTATCAAAAATAACGACTTAGATCTAAGTTTTTTTATATTTTTAATAAGTGGCTAAAGTTTTCTATTTGAAATTCGTTCTATCTTGTAGTAAAAATGTTTAATTCATCTCCTGAATTTTGTTAGCTTTCTCAATGGAATGATATCAAAAACTTGAAGATTTGTCACTTGTTGTCTTTTGCCGAATAAAATCAACAAGATCAAATTCTGGAATAAAAAAAAATATGTATTACATAGACTACGACAAATAGCTGATTATCTTTATTGTGTAGTTCTGAATATAAAGCATTCAACATGGTTGTTGATATTTCGCATCTTCAAAAACGGTATGAAACTCATATAGAGCTGCATATTTCGTTCTGAAAAAATAATATAAGTATTAATGTCTATAACACATTTTGGAGATGTGCTCGAAATAGGGAAAAAAGCACTAAACACGTCTTGAATTTATGAGTACTTCACACTTGAATGGGTTCTGAAAAAAGCCACCAGCAGAAAAAAATACACTGTACTTTACATGTATAATGTATAATGGGGAAATTTCATAATGTATTTTAATTATCAGATACTTGTATATAGGAATTTTATTTGAAAAAAAATCTTATCAGCTAGTATAGATATAATGAATGTACACTAGGTTTCAACAACGTATGAAGATGTCGCCTTGATAAATTTACTGTTTGCAGTGATACATTATTATTGTTAAATCGCACTGATGTTATCAGGGTGAAAGCTTTCAACAGTTTTTGATGAAACTGCACGTAGCATGGCCATTAAATTTCGTTTAAAAAACCCAATGAATCCAATAAATAAATTTGTACTGTACAAGCAGTTAATCAAAAAAAAAAAAAAAAAAAAAAAAATGGACTTCTGGAAGTACAATGTATGAACATTGCTCCCCATATTTCAAATTCCTGATACGTTATCAAGCGTTTTCTCATTTGACGATGAGCTACAAAAAGGCATTTCAGTTATAATTTTCTATGAAATAATGCGAAACGTTTTACTTTCTTCTCTACAGTTGCAACAAAGTCAGATGCAAAAGCATCAGCATCAGCTGGATTTTCAACGTCAACAACAAGAACAAATTGTTCGGCAGCAACAGCAGCTGTTACAACAACAGCAAAAAATCCAAGAACTCCAGGTGAATTGCAGCCCTGAATCCATTGCCATTCCCATAGTGCATGACTTTCAATCGCCGCCGTTGAAAAAGGGCCCATGGCGAATGTGACCTTTAATTGGATTGACTTTTAATTTAGACATTACTTGACAGATATTTGAAAACATCTTCTGTAACATAACACATTGTCATGACTTTTGCCGCAACAATTTTTGGGAGTATTTCATTGGCACTTGGGAATCATCACTAACTGTTGTTTCTCAAAAACATAAAAATTCAACTAGTTTTCTTCAAAAATATAATTGCTTATAAATATTGGGCCCGTTTTCAAAAGAAGCGTTAAATTACCCCAACTTGCTAATTAATGCAAATATGCTTATTCATGTAATTCAACTAACACCAGCAATTATTTTTCATTCTCGCTTGCTGCTAGACTTACCGTCATCTGGAATCCTTTCCGGTAGGTTCTACGAAAATTCTTGCATGTTATCCCCTATCTATGCATGGCATTTTATCACCAAGCTTCTCTTCGGATCATTTTAATTTTATTGTCTGTTTATGGAAGAATATATAAAAATTTAATCAAAGCTTTTTAATAAATTACCTTAAAAGGGTTGCATACCAGAATAAGCATTTTTTTCTAAATTATTTTTTTATTTAATTTTGGAAGTTTGATAGGAACAAATAAAATATACGAGGACCTAGCACAAATATCCTATTATTTGTTTAAATTTTTTGTTTATGTATAAGTATATTCCATTTCATCAAGTTTACCAGACCCTCTACAATTATAAACTTTACAGACATATTTTCATGAAATAGAATATACATATGCATAAACAAAATATGCATAAACAAATAATAGAATATTTATGCTAGGTCCTCGTATATTTCATTTGTTCCTAATAGTTTCCAAAATTAAATTAAAAAATAATTTAGAAAAAAGGGCTTATTCTGGTATGTAACCCTCTTAAATGCATCTTTATACTGCTCAGCTCTATCTTGAATGCATCATATGAAGCTGTGCCCTTTAATGCTCTTTCTTAATTTCAATCGATTTCTTTTAAATATAATTCAGCTTTTGTTATTGTGTTATGCAACTTTTTTTCTGGTTTTACCTAGAAGCAGATTAGCAGTCAGTATGGAAATAAACTTCTTCCGAGTGCCGGAGCGACCTCTGTTGGTCAGGGCATTATGTTTGTCCCTCTGTTCGATGGACTTAGTTTTTCGAGGCCACCTTCACAAGGTATATACTGTACATGTATATTTTTTTTACTTTCGCAAAGCTGCAAAAAACAAAAAATTCTGCAATGATTAGAAAGAAATATGTTGAAACTTCCCAGCATTCCTGAATCAGGGTATTCATATTGCAGTTTTTGCTTATCAAACTTTGTATTTGTTTTTAATAGGAGTACCCTCTACAGTGGCAAGTGGCCTAGCCAGAGGAAGCCTTCCTGCTCTCGGTTCATTGGTTCCCACAGAACAGACTTCTCCCAAATTAGGCACTGCATTAGGGCCTACAGCGGTAAGGGCCATTCCGTTTCCCTATAACAAGTTTACTTTGGCAATGTAACACAGTTCTTCAACATATTTAAATTGTTAATTGCAGGTGTCACTGCCTCAACTTCAACCCTGGACACCTTCAACTACTCCAATGACCCACCTCTCCAGGAGTCCTCTAGCGCAAGTAGGTGGGGCCTTAGGTGTTCCATCGCGGCCGCCTACGGCAGATGGCGCTGACGTGGAAACTCCGTTGAATCTTAGCAAGCCCAAAAGAGAAAGGTAACTTACATATCAACGAATAATAATTTCTTTAAACTAGACATTTGTTCCTTGAAAACTTCTAATGTACGCCGTGTTTCAGTTCTTCTGGTCATACGAGTCGCGGTCATTGCCACTCGCGTAATTCTTCACCACCAACATCAACGCCATCATCATTGGCCAACTCCAGCCTTTCCCACCACTCTCTTGACCCTTGCTATGGCAAAGGTCCGGTGAGCATGACCGCCATGGTCCCATCGCTTCAAGTATTACCTCCTTCATTCCTAAGTGGGTCCTACACTGGGGCGCCGACGTCACTTCCGGCTCATCTGAGGTCTCCTCAATCCCTGTCTGTCAACAATATTGCTGCACATTCAGGTTGGAATGAACGTAAATACACTTTCTTATTCTAAATTTTCTAACTACGGCATTTACAAAGGGCAATGTTACAATTTAGATTACAGCTTTTCTTTAAAAAACGCGTTAGGAGTAACGTCACTCTTCCTCCATAATGATTTTGGAGAAACGTTTCAAGTCTGCCCTTTATTAACGCTTTATTGCTATTTTTTGCGCAGGAAAATTATTAGGCCCTTCAAGCAGCCCTAAGGAGCACTCTCCATCACTCTCCTCGGCATTACCACTGTCGCATGACAAACAGTTTCCATTACAAATGTACATGTCCTCCCCACCGCCTGGGGTCACTTCAGCTGGAAAATGCATGTCTGAGGGATCTCTAGGAGATCAGAGCGCCAAAGACGAAGCCTCGTATATTACTACGTGTCAGAGTAAGCTAATGTCCAGACCCGTTCTCAGTATAATCTATTTTAAATTTCTAATAGTTTTCATCTACAAAATTTGAAATGCAGATTTAAAACTTTGAATTCTAAATTGCACTATGTTATAATTAAGTTTCGTATCGTTTACCAAGTTGTTGGCTAATATATCTGTAATTTTTGTTCTAATTTTAGCTAAAATGTTTGGTGCCAAAATAATTCGCCAGCAAAAGAAGGATTCGGAAAGCAAACCACACATCAAGCGACCAATGAATGCTTTTATGGTTTGGGCCAAAGATGAAAGAAGGAAAATTCTCAAAGCGTGTCCTGACATGCACAATTCCAACATCAGCAAAATATTAGGTAGGAACAATTTGACTTTATCAAATGAAGTGCGGTCCCGAATTCGTAGAACCCTCGTGAGATACAGCACAGAATTACAAAATGTATTGTTAATGTTTGATATCTCGTTTAAGTCGCTTCACTGCAGAGCACTACTGTGCTGCAGTATAGCTACAGTGTAGATTATGCGTTTCCCTCGGTTTTAAAATCATCGTAATAACTTTAAACAATTGCCAATGAAGACGAAAAAAATTGATTTCATACAAAAAGATCATTCTCTTCCGTTTCCTAATTTGACATTTTGTCACAAGTGCTACGGCTAAAAAGTTACAATTTGGGTTGCCTTAAAAATGGCCGTATGTAAAATCTAACAACATCAGTGAATAGAGCACACCCGATTTTCTCTGCATTAACAGAATTTTCAAAACAATAAGATTTAAGAAAAAAAGTAGTGTGGCACTGACTTTATCACCACCCTGTAAACAACCTTTATAATAAAAAAAATAACAAAAATTAGCTTCAGAGATCAATTTCTGGTCATTATTTAACCCAGTTTGGGAATTATTTACACTACAAATATCTTAAGAGGGTTGCATACCAGAATAAACCTTTTTTTCGAAATTATTTTTTTATTTAATTTTGTAAACTGTTAGGAACAAATGAAATGTAGCAGAACCTAGCATTATTTTTTCTAATATTTGTTTAAATTTTTTGTTTTAATATATGTATATTACGCTTCTTGGAAATATGTTCGTAAAGTTTTTAATTGTAGAGGGTCTGGTAAACTTTACGGACATATTTCCATGAAATGTAATATACATATATTTAAACAACAAATTTAATTAATAGAATATTTATGCAAGGTCCTAATACATTTCATTTGTTCCTAACAGTTTCCAAAATTAAATAAAAAAATAATTTCGAAAAAAAGGCTTAATCTGGTATGCAACTCTCTTAAATTCTTAAAATCATTAGGTGTTCTGAAAAGCAATTAAAAACTATTATCGTTAATTTTTTGGATTTTATTCCATGGTAAATTTACCCTTCGATTACTGCTTATGCAACTGAAAGAATATTTAGCCGCAATTAAAAAAAAAACGTGACTGCACTTAAATAATTTCCAGATCAAATTTGCACCAATATTGGATTTTTTTTATTGGTTTAATTTAAAAACTACATTTTAAGGAACTCTTGCATGGAGTAATTCCTTAATGCTTCGTAAAGCAATACAATTATACGAGCATGTATTGGCATCAATGTGACCTAGCATACAGATTCCAGAAAATACAAATATTATTTTTTCATTGCCAGGAGCTCGCTGGAAGGCCATGTCCAATTCGGAAAAGCAGCCATATTACGAAGAGCAGTCTCGACTGAGCAAGTTGCACATGGAAAAGCATCCAGACTACAGGTACCGGCCCAGACCAAAGCGTACGTGCATCGTGGACGGTAAGAAACTCCGCATCTCGGAATACAAAGCCCTGATGAGGCAACGAAGGCAGGAGATGAGGACACTCTGGTGCAGGGACAATGGACTGAACTTTGGCGACCTGCCCACACTTGTGC
This sequence comes from Xestoiulus laeticollis, assembly GCA_034698905.1. Lineage (NCBI taxonomy): Eukaryota > Metazoa > Arthropoda > Diplopoda > Julida > Julidae > Xestoiulus > Xestoiulus laeticollis. The sequence goes on from JAQGCC010000629.1 coordinate 26,994, forward strand.
CAACCAATATGGTGGCATCCCTGCTGGGCTCTCCGAACGATCCGAATGGCCCCAGTTTTTCTTCCGTGCTGGCCAGTATGCAAGGCAGTCCGAGCCCGACATTCGGCTCTGGAGACCTGCTTGATGGCGCTCTCAGCGACACCAACACTTCCATGTCGGAACCGATGACGCCGACATCCAGCGCGGACGCTATGCTATCGGAAACGCCATGAAGCAGTTTTCCCACTTTTTGCGAACGATGACTCATTTTTTTTTAATGGGCAGGAGCGGATGTCTGAAGAGCCCGCAATAACATGGTCACCAAGAGACCATACTGGCACCGTGAAGGTTTGTCAATGGGCATTTTTCATGGTACTGCCTGCACCATTCTGCCAAAACAGTAGACGTGCCGATAACTGACGATCATTAAATGTGGCATTGCCACTAGTTCGTTTTTATTTGCAAAGTTCTCATCAGCGTCACTGTACCTGCAATTTCTCAATGTTGTGCCATAATTGATGGAAAATGTGGCTGCCTCGTGTTTCAGATTGCTCCCTCGTCAATCGTCATAGTTCAACTGTGCGTTCGTCATTGTGTATTTTTAAAACTGTTCCGCTTCTATGTCAACACGCACATTCATGAACAGCACTGTCGTGCCGTCGAAGCCAGTTTCATCATTTGAGCGGTTTTCCTGCTTTTGTTTTCTGCAACGAGATTGGGTAGTTTTTCTTTGATTTCCCCAGTTTGTTGTGGAGGGTCTAGAGGCCATTGAAATTTTATTTGGGTTACTATCAGTAGAAGTCAATCCTATCGATGATATTAGCTTGCGTATTACATTTTTCTTGTAGTGAGTGTGATGGCACATTGATGCTCAAATTCCTGGTAATTGAAAGCTACAATGGGCTTGATTAGTATTGATGATTTTTTTTCGTTTACATTTTCGTTTTCCAGCCTTGCCCCCTGCTGTTGAATGCGCATATGTGTTCCTTAAATTGGAAAATAACGAAAAAATTGGACAAGTGCCTTTAAAACTTAGCTTAAGTCCAAAATATATCCGTATGTATGATCGTACCCATATTCAGGAGAATTTTTCTATTCTCCTGAATATGGATACAGCCCCTCTTATATATTTGGCATTTGTTTGCCAACTGTAGGGTACTGAGTTGAATTGAAAATAACCAAATTACTGGAATGGTGAATAAAGCATAGATGAAGGATTTTTTTTTCTAATAAATAACTGATTCAATCATTTAAATGCAATACTGCTTGTGAGCATAGGACTTTTGAGTCCATTGTTTCATCATGGATGCTACCTTTCTGCCTAAATTTCGTTTGAATTGACATTTAAAGGTACTTTAAAAGCCCAATTTTCAAGTTTATTTTTCGTTTTGGGACCGTTGGTGCAACCGGCCCTAAGTGTACCAGCACTCCACAAAAGACCACCTACAAAAATGCATTGCTTTTTGTCTTGCCACTGTTATAGGGCACCCATTGTGACATTTTACCTGGTCTAGCTATGTTGAACTGCTTGCTGTTGCTAATGCCACTCAAAGTTAAAAGTAATGTTAAATATGAATTTCCGCTCGGAAATACAAAGCGAAGAGGCTATACTCATTGTCATCATCATTGCTATCATGAAGTATTTTAAATATTGGATTGTTAATTGTTAGGTACGTTCAAGCATAGACGTACCAGTGTGCCAACACGAATAATTTCTGGTGTCATTAACAAGTTTTGCCCTTCCTCGTATATATTCAATTCCGGTACAAACTCCGCGGACCATTTAGGTCTCTCAACTAATGAAAAAATGGCGAGTTTAGCAGTGGTTTAGGATCACCAAGTCTGCGATCTTGATGTAAGCTACCAAATAAGGGTTGCATCTTTATTCCCCTTGAGCATGGCATTTCCAACATGGCTGCTTCTAGAGAATAATGGCGCAGCTATGTTTAAAATGCTGAACAAGAATAAGGATATTTAGGATCCGATTAAGGCTCTTTACCCTCTGGAGCAAGCCTTATACATGTACTGTTAAATTTTCAAAAGCGAATTTCCGCATAACTTATAAAAATAAATTAATGGAAAAAAATTGCTCAACATTCATCATGTTTTGGTGATTCTATTTTTTACAAATTTATTTCCTCCAGTTATTTTTTAAATAAATGTTTTCTGGGAGGTAGTACAGGTAGTATCATCATTTGGCAGCTAATATAATATCCCATCAAAGACACCCATATTTCAAATGTATGCAATTATGAGTTTGTTGTGGAATTTTATGAAATGAAATAGCCATCTGGGTACACCAAATCGTGAATAATATGGAGCAATTTTTATTAATTTATTTGTATAAGTTTTGGAAAAATGGCTTTTGAAATTTAACAATGCAAGTAGGATTATAGGGCTTGCTCCAAGGGGTAATGAGCCTTAAGAACGATAATTTATATAATCAATTACTGTATATATCAGCAACGATCCATTTTACAAGCTTTGCAACAACAATGTTGCATATATACATGTATGATTTGTTTAATACTTTAAGATTTATTAAAAAGCAACCATTGACCAGATGACACTCAATATTCAAACCATTATGAAATCGCCATTTTTTAATATGTTTATGTGACCGAAACTTCATCGACAGTAATATTCCGAAGCATTTCTGCATATTTATCTAAAAATAAGCTTATTACATATACTGATATTGTTTTCATTGAATTCGTCGAAAACCTCTTTCATGTTACTACTGGTGATATTAGAGGGCCAACTCAACCTGAACTAAATACTCTGGCCAATTTTTGTATGTACATATACTCACATGCAACTAGTCATAACATTTATTCCAAATGAACAGATTTAACCATTGCGAGCATAGGCTATAGGGTAAGCATAGGGTAAGAAAATGAAATATTTTTCCTCCATTTCTTGTTTACATGTGCGTTATTCTGATGTCCTGATTTTAATCAGGGCTTTTTCAATTCCATAGCCATTTTTACACTTAAAATTATTGTAAAATTACAGTAGGCTAGCACGTATATTTTATTTTTGCCAAAATTGATAAAAAAAATAGTTTTACCAATATTAGCATCATCAATCTAATGAATACTTTAGAGTAATGGCAATTTTACAGTATTTGTGTAACCACTCGATGCAAAATGCAATGTTAGATGCAATCATTTGCTGCCATCAATAGTGGGAAAGGTCCCCACAAGAACATAACATGAACGCACGAATTTCGGTCCCAGATCAGATTTTAGTAAACAATGTTGCAATCATCAATCGTTATAGTTTCAAAATATCTATGACCTATAAAATACTAAAATTCATATTGAAATGAATGTGTGTCAAATTGCTCAAGCCCACGATTGCTTATTATTTTTAATTGCTGGCTGAATTCTGTGATTTTATTTTCATCACAATCCTGTGTGTCATTTGATATCCAACGCCATCTCATCTGATTTATTGGTGATATTTATTGAGCTTTTACCGAGTTGACAAACAATGTTTTTTAGTTTAGCCTTTATGGCGATAAAAACTAATCAAACGTGTGTCCATGTAAGGCAATGCCAATTGTTTTATTAATTCTTATAATTATTATTATTATTCTTGAGAAAGTATAGTTGAAATGCTCGGACGTTTATTTTTATACAAAATTTTCCCTCCTCTAAGTAGTGGAACTTTTTTGTTTTTAATGTTTGTTCAACGTAGTAATATTGCGAGCTACGTTCGTTCTTGCATTTTTTTTGCCATGACACCTTTTTTGTAATTTTGGAAAGTATTCGACTAAATTTTGAATAATGGGTGAGAAGAAGAAATTGAGTCGCATTTTGACATTCCGTAAGAATAGTCAAGATCTTCTTAAGTATTTTTTAAGAATTAATTCATTATACCAAAATGCAACTCAAATGCCAAAATACAAGCCTTGATTTTGAATAAACCACTACAAAATTTGTTTTTTTTATTGATCATGGCATGGTTTTATTTGCTTTTGTTACCAAATTTGTTGTCACAATCCAAAGCACGAAATCATACATGGTCCATAGGCAAAAATGAAGTTTGGTCATTTTTATTGTTATTGATTGACAGGCGCTAAACGATATCGCAATTCGTGCCATAATTTGTGGCATCTATGTATATGCCAAGTTGATTTTATGTATTAAGTTAAGATTGTGTTTGTATACACCATTGCATACTTGTTGGACAAAGAACCTGTTTACAGGTTTGCAACAGTTACTCTCCCTTTTCAATATGGGGCTTCTTTTTTTTTTGACGTAGGGGAGTTGAAACTAATTCCCCGTTTATTATTATTATTTTTATTATTATCGCCAAAATATTTTTTTGCCATTTTTTATTCTGCGCATGCATTATTAGCATCTAGAAAACACTTTAGATATGCTTTTATATGCATGAACGTGACGCTGTTAGTGATTCAAAATATTGGCTGCACCAAAGGTTGCCATTTCCTTAAACTGAACAATTCCATGGATTATTATAACGAATGGATATATATAATGGATATATATAACGAAAAGTTCAACTTGCTACTTTTATATTAAGTTGTCAGGTGTAAAAAAGGGTCGATCTGTGGCGCTTGTAAATTTAATTTTGGTCAGCCAAACTTCATTGGATACTAGAGGGCGTTGGTGTCTTTAGTATATACCATGTTACATTTTGCATGGTTAATAGTTATTTAGAATTGTTTGCTTCTGTCGTATTTAGAATGTTCAAACCTTATTCATACAATTTCTATACATTTAAAGAAAATGTGGCTTAAAATATAACATTTTATGAAGTAAGATAATTCCCTCACCAGTGCCCTCTAGTTCCATGTTTGAATATCACCTGTTCTGCACAGCACACTGTACAAAATAGTACTGCTTTTTTGTATTTAAACCTACAGTGTATGTCTTTATTATTGCTTTCAATAGTCTCCAAGTTCAAGAGCGTATACACATACCACCTCTTAACTTTACAATCCCGTGCCAATTGAGCCAAAAGTTGCATTTTCATGTGTTTTTCCCGAATGTTAGTCTATTTTTGATTAATTTGCCAATATTTATAAATCTGGGATTCAGTTTTCTTATGTAAAATATGAGCTTGTATAGTCCAAAGCTCATCTCCGGTGATGAATTTCTGCTAAAAACAGATTTCAACAATGAATCTCGTTTTCATATGTCATGTAAATATTTAAAAAATCTGTTCTCATTACCAATCACTTGCATAGCGCTTTCAAGAAGTGACTTTTATGTCATTTCTTAATTACCAAGAAAACTTTGGAATTTTTTTAATTCATCCATGGCGGCCAGTGCTCTAGCGGTTCTAAACATTTTCTTTGCATACTCTTCTTGTTCGTTGAAATGAATTAGCAGGCAGACTGAAATGAATGAATGATTTTTTTGAGAAAAAACTGGTTAAAATGTGTTTTTAGATCTAGCCGTTTTTCATGTTTATCTCTTTATCTCGTCGCTTTCATTTTTTTCTCCTTCATCTATGATAGATATGTACATGTTTATTGTAGATGTTATATTGTCGAATCGAAGGATCAATGTTTTGTTGCTGTACATGCCTTTTGAGTTACTAAAAGGTATCATTATTTATAAAGTTGTTTGTTCAAATACTGTACATCACGTGGCATTCTTGGATTTATTTATCATTAGCAATAGTGTTTACTAGCTTGAAAAAGACGCGTTTACATTACGAAATCGTTGTTGAATGGAAGTTAAGGAAGTATATAAAGCGGATTCAGGTTATTTAATACAGTTGGTTTGTATGGAACATCGTATAAGAATCAATAATGAACAAAATACATTTAAGAAAGTATTTTAGTCCCCAAGATTCACTGAATCAATGTTTTAAGGGGGATCTGAACTGCATGTTTTGCTATGGGGAAATTTTAAAACCTACTTTTAAAAAAACTACTTGTTA
>JAQGCC010000630.1:0-32886 GCA_034698905.1 Xestoiulus laeticollis
CATGTTCATATTTATGCCATTTCTGGTATGTGCAAAGGGAAATTCCCCAGTTCTGATATGGGGATGGCAAATTCCCCGGTTCTAATATGGGGAAGGCAAATTCCCCAGTTCTGATATGGGGAAGGCGAATTCCCCATTTCTGATATGTGCAATAAGGGAATCCCCCATTTCTGATATGTGCAAAGGAAAATTCCCATTTCTGATATGTGCAAAGGAAAATTCTCCATTTCTGATATGTGCAAAGGAAAATTCTCCATTTCTGATATGTGCAAAGGGAAATTCCCCAGTTCTGATATATGCAAAGGTAAATTCCCCATTTCTTATATATGCAAAGGTAAATTCCCCATTTCTGATATATGCAAAGGTAAATTCCCCATTTCTGATATATGCAAAGGTAAATTCCCCTTTTCTGATATATGCAAAGGTAAATTCCACATTTCTGATATGTGCAAAGGGAAATTCTCCAGTTCTGATACATGCTAACGGAAATTTCCCATTTCTGATATGTGCAAAGGTAAATTCCCCATTTCTCACATGTTCACATATTAGTGCAATACATGTACCTGATATGTGCAGAGAAATTTCTTATATTTCTGATATAGTAAATGTAAAGCAAATTCCCCATTTCTGATATAGGGCCTATGCAAAGGGAAATTACCCATTTCTGATATGTGTTATATGGGAAATTCCCCCATTTCTATAGATGCACGGCTTGCTGAATGTTGCCATCTCTTGTGATGACTAGGAACTGGCTATCAGAATACAAATTATGTAATATTTGTCTAGCATTTCCTTGACTTTTACTAAACAAATCCCTTTTCTATTACTACCACAGGTTTGAAAAAAATTATTTCAAAGTGTTGAAAATCCACTAACATTTTCAGACTTTCCAGACGACTGGACACCGTGTGTACACGTCCAATGGTCGTCATACAGAACTTTCCCCACACACCTGTATTAATTTTAAAATCTCACCGGTACTGCCCTGACCCTGCAAATCAGTTGGTGCCACAAAAACAGGTTTCCCCACTATTTTTATGATAATTGCGACAATTTAGTTCACCCGTAAATAAGCATGTGCACCGTTTTTCTAGCCCATTTCCTAATGTCTATTTTTTATCTGACCATGGACTTAAACCTTCCTCCTTCTTCCCACGTGCTATCTAAGGTAGGGCATGACATCGGTCACGTTGCTTCAAGAACCCCCTGTGGTTACCTGGCCCTTTTGTCTCCCCTGAACGTCGCCCACGTTGTTCAATGTGATCCCAATCTCGAGGGTTTTAGGGGGTGGGGTATTTGACCATCCCTCGGCATGCAATGACAAAGCACCCTCCTTTTTTTCCCTGGCATTTACTAAGCTAGAGTAAAAAAAAAGTGGGAAAAAAACAAGATGAGAGTAGATTTTTAAGGTCAATAGCATTGGCGACCATTTATACCAGCATGCTGCAAATAAAGGCGTTTCGCACACTCCAAACAACTGATCAAATACGCCAAATTGTTGTGCCCAAATCTAAACTTCTGAAATTAAAGGTGGAACCAAAAAAAAAAAAAGCAAAGCAAGCTGTGTGCACAGTTTGACAAATAGCCAAGGCTTACAAGTTGGAGCTATGATGCTTGTAGGGAGAAAAATCGATCAATACAACCAGGTTGTGGCAATCAGGTGACTACTAACAATAGTTTGCTGTTTTAGAACCAGGATATGAGGTGAAGACTCACCAACTCACCACCTTTCAATGGTGTTCTGGACACAGTGTGGGTCTTACCAAAAAAAGGCCTAGGATTACATTACCCCAGTTGGTAAAAAAATGCATTTTAACAAGTTTAGGTTAGGTCCCTGAGCTTCAGACAGGATCAATATTAACTCTTATTAAGAGATTTTAAGACCAAAACACTTTTCTCCAGTTTTATTCTTAGTCTTTGGCGTTTTCTGAAGAAAAGGCTTATTCTTAACACATTGCATTTAGATGTGAAACTTAAAATTCTTAAAACTTACCCACTGTGGTTCTGGAGCAAATTCCAGTAAATAATTCCCTCCAAAGCAGTTGTAGTGCCATGACATTGGGCGGTTCAGGTGATGTTTCTTTATGCAAACACATTCCACAACTGTACATCTGATTAATTCCACCACATGACAAATCAGCCGCCATTGGTAGGCCTAAACATCTTCTCATCAATTGCAATGCAATCCTTATCAACCTTGGGCTACATGTTCCAAGATTTCGAACAAATATGCGAGTAGTAATGACCAGTTTTGCAACAACCCTTTCAGGTAAACTATGGTGTTTTGTAAAGTTTTGGTAAATTTTATAAAATTCTCCAAAATTCTCTACCAGATAAAGGACAAAGACGTGGAAATGCATATTAAACTAAGTAAACAGAGATAAGACTGGACCTCAGTTCCAATGCTACATGTCACAGTCAAAAGATCTTAGGGCACAGCTGAACAGGGCATTCAATTATAGAGGTAGGCCTACAGGCTCACATAAACCAAAGTCATAGGGTAAAAGCCAGAGACATCTAAGAACATTGAGAGCTCAAAATCCTGGTGGGGAGAAATGAATACATTGCAAGTCAAAACAATTTGAAAATCTATCTTGAGTCTTCTTGAGTACGATGAACCACTTATGTGTCTACATTAACCACCATTTGTTGGGTCACACACGTGCAGTAGGCCTTAATCCACAGTCCACTATTGATGACATGGAACTCGTTTCACCATGGTTCTGTACCTCATCCTTTTTTAGGTTTGGAGCACGTGGTCAGAATGCTAAAGACTTTGTGAACTGGAGATTATTTTAAAACCATCTATCACAGATTCATAAAAGAGCTAGTAGGCTATAAGTAGGCCTATAATGATATATCATGCTTCATTCAGGTTGAAACAAAATTAAGAATAAGACAGTGGCACTTTTAAAGTTTAATTCTTAATCTAAGATATTATTATTTCTACGATAAGACACAAAGTGTTTTAACATTACATGTAATTCTTATGACTAAAACCTATCTCGGGTAGTTCTGGAACTAAGCAGGGTGGCCAACCAAGATGTTGAGCATGCGGTGATATGGCTACTTTGTGGCATATGGCACAAGAACAGCCTATTAATTTGCATATTGGCCTACATGGCCGTTCGCTGCAATGTAGACGTATGTCGCAATATAGCCGTACGCCACAATGTAGCCTCAACCCGCAACGTAGCCATACGCCGCATTGAAACCACACGCCACCATAAAACTACACACTGCAATGTAGCCGTGTGTCGCGCTATAGCCACAATGTAGCCTCACGCCGCAATGAAATCACCCACGGCCATTAAACCGCACGCTGCAATCTAACCATACACTGCAATGTAATTGTATGTCGCGCTATAGCCGCAATGTAGCTGTATGCCGCGCTATAGCCACAACGAAGCCTCACGCCGCAATGAAATCACTTATGTCCATACAACCACACGCTGCAATCTAACCATACACTGCAATGCAGCCACACGTCACAATGTAGCCATACGCCACACTGTTGCCGCAATGTAGCCATAACCCGCAATTTAGCCGCACGCCGCAATGTAGCCGTAAGCCGCAATGTAGCCGTAAGCCGCAATGTAGCCATAAGCCGCAATGTAGCTCCACGCCGCAATGTCACCATACCACCACAAGCTTACCATCTTAATTGTTGGGCAACTGGACGCATTATTTCTTAATTTACGTCCACAGAAATCAAAAGGCTTTCACTTAATTAATAATCTGCATCCATGACCTTATTAAGTCTCCCACGAGTCCAAGTGACACATAAGTCATATGCCAAAGTTGCCAAAGACTTATGCAAAACTAGTAAGAATAGCAGATGAAAGGCCTGGCAATTGGCAAAAAGAAAACTCATAAAATGTGCAATAAATTCAGATCCATGTCATTGAAACAGCTTTAAGCTGCTTTTGTACGGAGGTTAAACTGGGACAAGCATTCTTCTCACGAAATCGCCAAGACGACATATAAGGGCCGAGTAAGCCGCAAACGCAATTAATTTTATAGGGACTGCCATAATTACGACCCAAGACTTGCGTCTTAGGAACAGTTACCAAAAAGACAACTTAGTACACCGAGGAATGTTGCCTGCAAGCTATCGTCTGCTAAAAATGGGGTTTATGCATGTGGAGCTGTGTCATTTTTAATCTTTATCGACTTTCCCGGTTTGTAAAAAAAAATCATGACCATCTTGCTGACCGAAAATTTAAAAATAGGATAATAGCGGGTTTCTTGCATTAAGAAAGTTTCAGAAATACACAATTTACAATGCGTCTATCTTGCCATGTTGGATTTCCCTGACATTTTAGAATAAATCACTTTTCCCTGACTATCCCAACTATATCCAAAGTTCAACTCAGTAGTCTATACTATGGTCAGCAAACAAATGCCATGTGGTAGGGATACAGATCTATCCAATTTCCCTGACAACTCCAGGTCTATTTCCAATTTCCCTGACTACTCCAGGTCTATCCAATGTGGTAGGGATACAGGTCTATCCAATTTCCCTTACTACTCCAGGTTAATCAAATTTCCCTGACTACTCCAGGTCTATCCAATTTTCTTGGCTAAGCTTACTCCAGGTCAATGCAATGATCTTTTATGATAAATAATAACGGGATATGTGAATAACAAATTTTGAATTTCCCTGACTTTTTAAGTAGCCTATAGCCTAGATCGCTTTTCCTTGACTATTCCAGGTCTATCCAATTTCCATGGCTATTTCATCCAACGATCTTTATTGATAACTTACAATAAACAATATGAAAGCAATAATAAAATTAAATCACATTTCCTTGACTTATTCCATGTCTACCCAATTTCCCTGACCAGCCTAGGCCTATATCATATAGGCTATATCCAACTTCCCTGACTAATCCAGGTCTATTAAATTTCTCTGACCATTCCAGGTCTATTCAATTTCCCTGACTATTCCAAATCTAGCCAATTACCCTTGAAATTCCAGATCTATCTAATTTCCATGGCAATTCCAGATCAATCAAGGGAAATTCCCTTAACTATTCCAGGTCTATCCAATTTCCCTGACATTTTCAGGTCTGTGACAACCCTGCATCCAGCAGACAATGCACATTTCAGGTAAAAGTGGAATAGTACGACCACGATAGGAGTAAATTTAACAGTCAAAAGTTTGACCCTTAGGGCTTTTTACAGAATAGGTGAAACAAGTCTGGCGCCAAAAACACTAAATGTGTCAGGGGACATTTATGTCCAAAGTCACATTTAGCTACAGGTCCTCCTGACTCAGAAGTGCATCTTCTAACAGTGGCTACAACAACAGCATTTCAGAAGAAAAATTATGGTACGGCGCTTCGGGAATGCTAATTTTAATCAGCACTGCTAGACTTCCTAGAAAACTTGTTGGCTGTGGACGTTTTAGGATATGTGCCAGTATTTTTATTTTCGGTAATTTACGGTATAACAACACCAAGTTCAAAGACCAGACACTGTCTCAGTGCCCTGCTCTATCTAAATAACGAACATGAAACTTATATTCGGTAAAGCTCGGTAAACTTCCCCGAACTAGAATTTTAGGTATTTTTTTTTCAATAATGGAGTTCAATTCAAGATTATTATTTTTTATAGATAGGCCTAACACTTTTTATGAATTGAAATTTTTATAGATTAAACAATTTTATAAACTGATAACACTTGAATTTGTCATCTGCTCCATTTTTTTGTACATTAGGTACGTTCCCGAATCTCGATCTTGGTCTTAAAACGAAACAATCTTCGAACAAATATATGTACACGCATCCGAATCGCTGCATCTACGTACGTCCCTGTGTGAATAACATAATATACGGTGCAAATTAGTTAACGAGACCACAACTTGGTATATCCATGTGAATGGTATTACAATCGAGCAAAGCCTGTATATAGCGCACTATCTGGAAGTGGCGAACCCTCACAATCGGCACAGGTGCTTATGGTCATCGCTTTAGCCGAACCTGCAAATAGCACTCTTCCTCCAAGTAGCGCACCTTATGGAACAGTCCCGATGACGGCGCTATTCACATGTTTCGCTGTATTACATGACCTTAAAATTACAGTATCTTACAGATATTAAAAATGCATGATGCTTACACGAGACGTAGCCTAGTACCGTGCATTTTCTAAAAAGAGCTTGACGCTTATTTCATTACAGCTTGAAATTATATCAAGCGATGGCAAGGGAATTGTAAAAACAGCGACAATAGAAAGATTTAGCAGCGCGTCGTACAATACCACGTTATTGGCAACACTGTCTTGTATCATGCTGCACATGCGCAGTATGAAACACAATCACAAGTCGAAAAAGCGCTTATAGTGGATGAAAGCGACTCGCCTGGCAAATGTTTTGCAGACAATCCTGCCAAAAAAATGGCGGTCAATTTTAAAATGTGCCGATCTGGTGGTGCTATACTTAAAATTAAGGCGCTTCTACTACATGACACACCATTTTGAATTTCAATTTGAATGCCGTTTACAAATGCGCTAAACATAAGGCGCTTTTGCCAAAAAATGTTGTCATTAAAAGTGTATTTGATGACTAGCTGCACAAATTCAATACATGTACAGGTTTGCGTTTTTGCAATGGAATCTAAACGTTACATGTTGCTCAATCTTTCGGCTAATATTAAATAGCAAACTACCTTCGGAATGTAGGTAAACATTGCGCATAACTAACGTAAATCTCCTAATAAGAACCCGGACTCGTATTTAAACATGTTCTTGTTTTATAGCCTAATACTCTGAATCCAGCACTCTAATCAAGCATGCGAAAGTGGACTTGCCGAGTTTTTTTAACCAATTATTAGCTCGGAACTTTTTTTTTCAGAGTTGTTATGCCGAAACGGTTAGTTCGAACCCTAAGCTCCCTGTAAAATTATGCCCCTATATCCAAAACAGGGACACTGAGCTACGCCAAAACATTTTTTTCTTATTATAAATGGAGGTTGGCCAGGTCCTATTATCGGCTACGATTCGAAAGTTAGATAAGGTTAGTCAGGTGTGCCGAGAACCCGCTGATACAAACTGTTAAAGGTATTTAGGTAGAGAATTGCGAGACTTGACATAGGCAAGAATCGGGAATTCCGGCATGCAAGAGGTCACAGTTGACACGAGGTCAGATCTGCCATCCCACAATTTAGGCAAGTAACTAATGGGATCAACCTCTTCGGTGAACAAGTTTATTGACCTTTGCAAACATTTTCTTCTACCCCTTCCTGCTCGCATCTTCTCTCCCACATACACTAACACCACGCAACGAAATCTCATGAAATATGCGAAACAGAACATGACACCAAGATGCAAAAGACGAAGACTTACTTGTCATACTCAGCATTGTCCTCTTCGCACCTCTCATCCTTTCTATCTTTCCAACTTTTCCCATGTTTGCAAGTGGTCACTAATATAATATCCTTATAGTTATGAAGATGATAGAGGGAATTCCTCGTCTCCGATCCAATGCCAAAAACGTAACGCTTCCCTTTGAAAGCCAGCAAGTGCTTCTTGGTACCTGGAAAATTGTTGGCCGTGACACCCCCACTTTCCCCACCCTTCTCTTGGTGCGACGTCGGAAAGAGGGGTAAGGACACATCGAAAGTGGGTCTGAAAGCAGTGACAGACATGCTCGCTTTGGCCAGGATGGCTTTGCCGTAGTCGAAAGCCAGATCTTCGGCGTAATCTGGCCATGTGCCCGAATACAAATTGAATATGACATGATTTCTTCCATCGTTCCACAGTTTGGAGAGTTTGTCTAGTTTTCCTGGGATATTTTTCACATAGTTGGGACTCAAAATGTCCCTGTCTAGAGTATCTAAAGATAATATAAATAAACACGCCTGACTAGGATCAGAGGTAAAATATCTAGAGTCTTGGATGGAATTAAGAATTTTCTGATAACTGGTCGACATCTTATCAGTGCTCGGATAGACGTATACTTTAAAATCTCGACGGCAGAGGGAAAAATCAAAGCACGTCTCCATACGGCATTTCGAGGCAGCATATTTACTTTTCCTTTCGGTCCTTTGCAGTCCCGGTGATGGGCCAGAATCCTCTTCCAATTCAATCTCCTCATTATCCATATACGAATGCCAATCCCGTTTGGACCTCCAATGGAAGTCGCCATCTTGTCTCAGCCGCAATCCTCCATAGTAACACAAAAGCAGGAAAACGCAGCTAATCAACACTACCAAATAGCGCTTTTTCGCCTGCATCGAACAACGGTGTTCATCTAATCGGCTGCCTCATATTTCTCACTTTCAAATGCATAAAACTACCCACCAAATGGGGGGGACAAGAACCCGCGGGTCATGTGCACACTACGCCAGTGTCGGCCATCTTGGAAAGCGTACGCAGCGCCCCTGGGTGCCGGTAAAGCAAACATTGCCCAGCTTTGCAATGCGCGCCATATTCAAATGCTTTTTCGGGTTCTAAAAAAAGTAAGCTACATAGGGAGTTTGCGCCACACGCTAAAATTCTTACCTTAACGCTATTGTAGAGTAAGCGTTAAAGACGCATGCGCGGCATGAAGTCATAGTGTTAGGAGTATGCTAAAATACAGTGCTGTCGATAGCGTAATACGTTACGTTATCGACAGCACTGTTTAATCTCCATATTACCGTAGCAATCTGTTATCGGTAATTTTACCGTTTTATGCTAAACGGCGTTTTTATGACACATCGTTTACGCCCAACTTACAGAAAATCCAGATGCTTTACAAATAAGAATTTTGACCTGGAGAAATTGACCTGCAATAGCAACTAATAGATAAATTTTGTAAATTTTCTAAGGCTATTTTTTTAAAAAATTAAGTAAATTCAGTTTTGAAATTACCATAGAAATCTGTCATCGGTAATTTTACCATTTTGTGCTATAATAGGGAGATTGCGCCAGCTTTAGCGTGGACGCTATCGCTAATGATCGTGTACACCCATGCTAAAAAAACAGCGCTGTCTATAGCGTACCGTTGTGGCACAATCTTTCTATTTGGCGTTTTTCGTAAATTCAGTTTTGAAATCACCATATAAAATACCATGGTTATCGATAAAGAAAACATTTGACACTTGCCATTTTACGCTAAAGGTCGTTCTTAAAGTAATTATTAGATCAAAGCTGGGAATCATGATACTGTTCACGCTGAAATATGCGGCATTATCTTTACACAATTACTAGTTAGGGTGTTTTCACACTTGAAATCATTACAAAGCAAAAAAATATACTGTTACTAATTATCACAATTTATTAAATAGTAAATTCTAAATGGAACCAATGCCACAAGTCATCTGATGCTACAAAGGGTAATGTCGCTGACTGGAAGAAAGGCAGATGAATACCTCGGACAGTTTTAAGAACAATAGTCAGAGTTCATAATGACACGACTAAAAATTAAAAATGCACATTAAGGCAAATTGCAACAAAAATTTAAAAGACAACAAGGAATAACTTCCTTATATGCATCATGCAATAAAGCACGAAAGAAGGTAGTTATACTTCACAGCAGGAATGGAATGCACGGCATATGCTAAACAATTTCCTGAGAAGAAACCAATTTTCAATATCAGTCGTAAAGCAATTGCCTTAGTTTGATTGGGAGAAAAAAAAAAGGGGCAAGCAGCGAATTAAGACTTTCTGCAAGCGTAACAACAGAGAATTGAGTAATAATACGAACTCAAAAAGGCGTCGTTAATGTAAAAAAATTGAAACTTGGAAATTTTGAGAGACAACGAGACGAAAAACACCAGTGCAATCTATGGCCGAGATTAGAAATAGGACTTGGTGAATTCCACACGGTGACGGCATAATTACGAACGAAGACGACTTTCCAGATGCACGATCAATGAACTTGCGTGGGTGCTATGCTGCACACATTGGCCAAGAGATGTAACTAGAGTAATTTAAACAAAACCAAAATTTTTGGTTTTAATAGCTAGCAAGAGCTTTGCCTTAAGAATCGCCTTCGAAGTGTACAGGGGGATGTACAGCCGGGAGATGCAAGTGTTGGCTGTCGGTAAATGTTGATCGTCGGCTGGCCGAATCGTAATGCTGGGCATTGGCTGGAAGCCCTCTTCGCTGGCTGGCAGAGCTGGACTGCCGGTCCAAAAATACACCTGGAATTGGAGGAAACGAGTATTGAAGAGCACGTCTAGTTCAAAATGATTGGATAGCCAACATTTGGGGAATAGTAATTTAGCGCAAGTGTCATGGTCCTAACTAAATTTTAGACACTTCAAATTAACAAAAGTGAACAGTATCATGATTCCCAGCTTTGATCTAATAATTACTTTAAGAACGACCTTTAGCGTAAAATGGCAAGTGTCAAATGGTTTATTTATCGATAACCATGGTATTTTATATGGTGATTTTAAAACTGAATTTACGAAAAACGCCAAATAGAAAGATTGTGCCACTACGGTACGCTATAGACAGCGCTGTTTTTTTAGCATGGGTGTATACGATCATTAGCGATAGCGTCCACGCTAAAGCTGGCGCAATCTCCCTATTATAGCACAAAAATCACAATTGGATTTTAGATCGGGGGACTCATCGAGCCGCTGGAGCAAATCCCAAAAATCTCTTGCGACTTCTCTCATTGAAAAGCTGTTTTCTGCCGCGGGATTGCCGATAACTAAGACAATCCATACATGGGTCAATATCTCAAGGCCCATTTACAATTGCCAAATAACGCGCCGTGCCACGCACAGATTTGCATGCGCAACCAAATGCGGGCGGTCTAGCAACGCCACACGCGGCAAAATGGAAACAAAGTCAAATTGTAAATCGCAGCGCTATTCTGACGCTAGGAGGCCGCAAATAGGCTCGATTTTATCGTGCTTCAAAAGCGTCAATGAGCGCTATGAGCATCAGGTTAAAAAAATTGGAATTGCAGTCTATTTTTGGAACAATTCTAGGGGTCTTGAGGTCGTAAAGGTTCAATTCAATTAAATGCATTACCCCGCAGTCAGCATATAACATGCAATGTGGCAGGGGGCAAAGTGCCAGATTTTAAAGAGGAAAAGTATACGGCCGTTGTCGCTTTTTGGGGAACCATCCAGACAAACCACGAAAAACCACAACCAGGATTGCCGTCCGGGGTTCGAACCCGAGTCTCCCGCGTTCAAGGAGCTGAGCGTAACCACTAAGCAAACTTTGTCGGGTTCGGATTGCAGAGCCTCATTGACTCGGCTAGGAAGTCGAGAAGCGGGAAACTAAGCTGTGTGCGGAGGGCCTTAGTCGAAAGATTGGTACAATTATTCTTATTTACCCAAATAGTGATAACCAGCCGTTGAGTTCAGGATTAGTTTCAGCCCTTGAACCAACAAAAAAAAAATGCAGCAATTTGTAAAATAACCAGTTTTACTTACCAGGTCTTGCCTCTCTTGACTATTCATCTTTTCCGCAATTGTCCAAAACCACCGCTTGAACTTGAATAGTTTCTCTCCCCCTTCACCTGTAAGCAGCGACGAAAACATGCGTCGGTAAAACATAACATGAAAGCGTAATTAAAGCCGCAGCCAAACTTACCACTTTCATCGTTGAAAGACGTATAGCTTATTAGCGTCTGTACATTGACCTCCCCGACTCCGTTGAGAAGCAACCGAAAATCTTCCGCCGATAATCCTTCCAGATGACCGGCAGGTAACACATCCAGAACCCCGGTTTTCAATTGCTAAACGTTAAAAGAAACACGTTTCGATACAGTAATTCATTTACCAAAACCGGAGATTAGTTTGTGGGGAAAAAAATTACTTCAAGAGCTCGTTCCTGGGCTTTAATCATACGATATTCGGCATATCTTCTGACATACTCGTAAACGTTCTGTGATGTCACCGCCACATCTCGTCCGCCAGGAATCAATTCTACCATGTCCCCACCCTAAAAAAAAAAATACCGTACGGGCATTTTAGTTCCAGCGATAATTCGTCATACGGCAAGTAAACGCCACAGTGCAAACTACCTCCTCGTTGCTCAACTCGATGCTAAACGTGAGGTCCAAGGCCGAAAACAGCGTCGTCGAGTTCTTAGTCTCCGCATCCAAAACCAACTGCCGCAGACTTTCGTACATGCTCGGGTCGAAAAATGCCAAGTCGTGCCACCGTATCGAACGGTTCAGGATGAATTTTATGACGTGGCGATTGAGGAACACGGGACACAGTTCGTTTTGCAGAAGGCACAGTCCCAAAATCCTAACATTTTATCCGAAACATTGATATATTTCAATAAATTGCATAAATTCCAGCAATGCGAAAAAAAAAGACTGGTGCGCTCGTCTTACCGTCCCACATTTCTGAACGCGTTTAGTCGCTCCGGAGTGTTTTTGCCAGCACGCGGGCTGTAAAAGCCTCGCATGCCCGGCTGGTAAAACAAAGCCGCGCTATCTTCCAAGTCGTCATCGTCCTCCGCATCGCT
The DNA here is from genome assembly GCA_034698905.1 of Xestoiulus laeticollis. Taxonomy (NCBI): domain Eukaryota; kingdom Metazoa; phylum Arthropoda; class Diplopoda; order Julida; family Julidae; genus Xestoiulus; species Xestoiulus laeticollis. Next base: position 12,427 of record JAQGCC010000630.1, read on the forward strand.
TCTTTGTCCCGTGAGACCCTTTTTGCTTTTATCGCTCAAATTGAACATGTCCAATTCCAACAAAGCGTCGGCAGTGTGATCCCTTCGCAAAAAAAAATTAAATTTAGGTTTGACCCGTAGGGAGAATACTAGGTATCCCAGCCACTTTTTAGGGATAAAAATATAGGAATTACAGGACGGCTGGGCTTTAAGGACTTTTTAGGAATATTTAGGACTATTTTAGGACTTTCAGAACTTGTATGTTACCCTGGTTATTACAATCTTGTACAAAAGTTAATGAAAATATAGGAAATATAGGACGACATAAAAAACATAGGACGGATGGGATGCCTGCCGAGTAGTACTCTAAACTAGATTTTCCGAGATTCGACAAGGGATCGCTAACCTTCCCTGCGTCAGAATAATATCTACAGCCTCGTCCACCTTCTGCCGCAGCGCATCTTCGGACGCCAACAACATCAGCAGTTGTGCCGGCGACAACTCCAGCAGCATACCGGTCACTTTGCTAGCAAGGGACTGGAACGCAAAACAAAGCACGATTTTAAAATCCGTAAAAAAAATCAAAGCCGGGAATCAAAAGCCATCGTCAGTTTTTAGGTTACCGGTCGCAGAGCCTGCACTTTAGGGTAGAGTCGATCTCCGAGCTGCTGGCGATGAGGGCTAAGGTGATCGTTGTTACTGTGGCTGCCCGCGCCTTCGTGCTGCACGTAGAAGGGCCTGGCATCGTAGGAAAGACCCCGCCGACCCTCTTGCTCCCGGCTGCGACCCCTCGCACCGCTTTGTGGTCCGACGGCACGCTGCTGTTCCCGCTCTTGGAAGCGCGAGCGCATCCTCTGCACAAGATCTGAGTTTCGAATAAAAAACTGTGAGAAAATGCTCCGGACTAGATACAGCGTTCAGGCACTAGACAAAAGTCGCACTTACTATATTGCATACTTTTAGTCCCTACTTGACACGACTCGAGATTTGGTAATTTTTCCGAAGATAGAAGAGCCTGCGAATAAAACAGGATTAAATCAAGCGGGTTATTATTACAGGTTTCCCAGCCACTTTTAGGGATAAAAATATAGGAATTATAGGACATTTTCTTTGAAAATATAGGAATTATAGTATAACAGGATAGCAAACACTTTCATATTGAATATTTAAGACTTTTTAATACTTTTTTGGATTAAATTTTGGGATTTTTTTATATTAAATTTTAGGATTAATTAAAAGTTAAAGGCGACTTTGTAAATGTATACTATAGAATTTTATTTTTAATTCGCATTTATGCCAAATTAGGACAAAATTTACTGTGTTTTTAGCGCATCAGATTAGCAATTTGAAAACAAACAAAAAAAAGAATTGGGGTCCGTATTTAAATTTTCAAAAAGGACTCCCATCCTTCTTACAGTGGGTTCTGGAGCCAGTTCTTAATTATTTGATTATCTGCATCATATATAATAGCAAGAATTTTCTTGGACTGGGGTAACTTCAACTTTTAAAACATCATTTTTACAACAATTATTCAATTATTCAGAGGACATTTTTAGGAAAATTTATGACTTTTTTAGGACTTAAAGGACTTGTTTGTTACCCTGGTTATTACAATCCTGTACAAAAGTTAATGAAAATATAGGAAATACAGGACAATTTAAGGAAGTACGGCACAATTTAAAGAAGTATGGGACAATTTAAGGAAGTATGGGACAATTTAAGGAAGTATGGGGCAATTTAAGGAAGTAGAGGACAATTTAAGGAAGTAGAGGCAATATAGGACATCAAAAATATAGGAATTTATATTAAATATAGGACGGCTGGGATGCCTGTGACAGATTATGCATGATGCATAATAAGCCTTACCTCGGCAATTGCGGTATAAAAGCTCCGCGCTACGCCGCTTCCTTCCCCAGGCTCGTCTTTGAATGTGACTTTGACGCGATTAACCGTTATTGGCGGTGCCGCGGAGCTAGTTCTCCTTTGATAGTTCTGGTAGTGGGTGTTAAGCTCCTTGAACGTCTGCTGCAACAGAGTGCCTCGGTCCCGCTCGATTTTCGAGAAATTGAGATCGCGCTGCTGGGAATTCCTCAGCTTTTCCATTTCCCGCCTAAACTTTGCCTCCTTGACCGGAAAGCCGCCAAGTTCGCTAATGATGGAACCGTGTTCCGCACCGACGTCGTCCACAAACACGCGGCCAAAGAGATCCAACGTTAGCCTCCACCGGTTCAAGAGAATGTCATGGGACACGAGCTGGCCGATCATGTTGGCAGAGCGGGTAAACGGCTCTATCGGGGGAGCTCGCGAACTGCTCCCTTCGCCCGCAGCGGAAGGCTCAGTGGTCACGGTTTCCACAGCGACAGATTCCGGCTCTTTCTTGGCCGGCTCCTGGCTCACCACCATGACCGGAGGGTTCTCGCACTTTGACGGGGAATAAGATGGCTCCGGCATCGGCAGAGGGGGACCGATGAATGGCATGGGAGGAACCCAATTGCTGGGCCCAGCTTGAGGTTCAATTGCCTTTAGGTTAAAAAAACAATTAAAACGAATTATTTTATACTCCTGGTTTTTACTTTATGAGCGACGGTCAAATTTTTGAAAATGCTGCAGACAGCGATATTTCCCATTGATAACTTTTGCAACTTTCATTAGAAAATAGTCATGCTAGAATGTCAATGATGCACAGCAGTAATGTACGTCAAAAAATCCTCCAGATCATGCTTAATAGTCGAGTCGGCTCTAGATATAACGAACAGAATAGATTGCCCCAACCAAAATGCCAATAAATCTCATGTGTAAACCTCTCGGCATAACGAACGTTTTGTATAGCAAACTACTCGGTACAACGAACGGTTAGACAGGACCTTAAGCTATCCCACAATACTAAAAGACTATTATAACGAAATGCAATGAACTGAAAGTTAAGCTGGCTACAGACTACGACCATGTCACGAGAGCTAATGTGATGGCACGAGCCATCATTTTTAACCGTGATAATGCGCAATGAACAAACCAGCACTTTTGGATTTCCACAAGAGATTCAACAATTGTTTTAAAAAATGGAACATACTTCAACGCTTAAGATATAAACATGATCTCATATGTGCTGATTTGTTGGTGATAGGGCCCCAGACCCATACAGCCAGGACCAGAGCATTTAAGACCGCTGGTCAGCCAGCAGTAAGGAGCAAACCGAAAAGTACCGGACACCGTACTTCACCAATGGATCGTCCCTGTGGGCTCGGTAACGCGGAGTAGGACCCTTCTCGCAATCTAAATGCACTTAGTGCGCCGTCATACCTTGAATTTAGAAGAGCGGCCCTTAAATCCCCCAATCCAGATCGAAATAGAAATCGCACACATACCTGGGTTAGAACGGCGGCAGACTGAGCCTGAGCAGATCCTGCCAGAACGATGACGCTTTGCTTCGCCGGAGAGCGGCTAGCAGGTTCGTTAGGCTGAGAAGCCCGTTTGCTAGGGACCACGATAATAGGGGCCCTCATCACTTCGCTGGAACTCTGCTCGGATTTGGCGTTGGTGGAGTCCACCAGCTGCGGCATTTCCGCGGCCCCGTCAGGGGTCACATCCATGGGCGTTTCCACGGCGGCGCTTTGCGGTGGAGCGTTTTTCTCTTCAGCTAACTGCTGGAGTAAATCTGCCGCCCGCACGGAATTGTCGGCGAAAGGTGCCGGCCGGTTTTCTGCCGAAGCTGACGACTGTGACGGTTTCGGAACGGGTGGCGGCAAGGGTGGAACGTATGGCACGCTTTCAGGTGGGGGCGGTGGCGGCGGGGGAAGGGGTGGAGGAGGTGGTGGGTAAGGTACAGGCATGTCCACCGCTCTCAAAGAAAGCCCAAGACGAGTAGGAACGCCTTCAAGCGGCCTGTAAGATTCGGGAGTATTGGCTAAAAAGAGAACGCTGTTAGATATCATATCGGTAGACAATAACTTAAAAACTCTTGATATTTTGGATTTTAAATACCTGATGGCCTGACAGCAACAGGTTGTTTCGGTATGACAAACAACTCCTCCTTGCGTGCGTTTGGCTGGAGCAGATGGGGACGATCGGCTAACGGCAAAGCATCCGACAACGGAATCGCCGGGAATGGATCCGGCTGCGGACAGCCAACGTAGAGCGTGGAGTCGGAGCGCTGGAAAAAGGCATGCTTTCGGCCTTTCGAACCGGGCATGCTCAGATGCGAATCCTCGTCCATGCTGTCCGTCTCCATGGCCACGCTACTGTGGTTGATTTCGTCATCCTGCTCGTCATTATCGTTCTCATCTTGATCGTTCCAAGGATCAAGAGCCAGGCCATCCCTGACTGCTTCGGCATCTGCGCCGTCGCTACCCGAGCGCATGTAGTAAATTAGGGCATCGAAGACGTAAGCAATGTGCTTCAAAGATGACACGTCGATGACTGGAAGCGAGTCCGAATGCTCGTGGTTGTGCGAGCGCATCAAAGACAGGCAATATGACAGAAAATCTCGGCGTGAGGACAATGGATCATTACCTGAAAGATGGAAGCAATAATGGCATATTGGAATCAACGAAACTTAATGAAATCATTTTGAACTGAATGAAAGTAAGCATATTTGTATATCGTGTTTTGTCCAATTGGTAAAATTAACTACAGTAAGCTCTCGATATAATGAACGTCAAGGGTATAGGTCATTTGTTCGTTGTATCAAGCGTTCGTTAAACTAAGAGATGTTTTAACGCATTTGTTTCCGCTCCTAGAATGCATTTTGTCTACTGTTGACACCAGAAATCCAATTTTTTTAAAATGCTGGAGAGTCTACACATTTAAGCTGCTTGAGGAATTTGTCCAGTTTTTGAATACCCCTCAAATAAGCGGTTACACGTTGGAGAGAAATTTCAGGAATGGGAATCATTCCAGAATGATTCACAAAGATTCTGGAATTCTTCGAATGTTTGATTCCGGGAATGAATCATGCTTCATTCCCAAGGACATGCCCCGCAATGTACGTGTGCATGGAGGTCTATGGGTTTGTTTTCAGGAATCATTCTGGAATGAATTTTATTCCTGGAATCATTTTCCAACATGCAAGTACCTTTAAGCCGGCCACACACGAGGCAATTTCTTGCCCGAAACACAATTCTAGAAATAAAATTTTATGGAATTTCGGCGTGTGTCAAAATGAAAATTTCTCGCCTGGAAATTGCAATTTATTTCCAGAATGGAATAATATTCAATTCAGAAAATTTATTTTAGTTTCCCGACCAATCAAGAATCAGGAAAATTTCACGTGCATGTCACTATATTACATTTCCCATTTTCCTTATCGATCAGTGCTGCCAATAATAGGGATAATTGCAGGATATTGATAGGGAATTCCGAAATTTGTTGCTTCACGTGTGTGGCAAAAATTTAAATTTGTTCTTCGGAATAAATTGTCCGGAAATTTGGCCGATAAATTGCCTCGTGTGTTGCCGGCTTAAAATCAATGAAACTAGTAATCTTATGACAACAGACTGTTCTCTGATCTATGACATAAAATTGCCGTTTTTTTATAAACTGTAAATTAGTAGTGGGATTGTGAAGTGCTCGGCTTTTCGTTATATCAAGCGGCTTGTTAAACCGAGAGGCTAATTTTGGACGGACCCAGCCATTGTTCATTATATCAAGAGCCGCCTGTATTTAAACTTGCACTAATGGTATTAATTTCAAAAACAATAATATCAACCCACACCAATTTTCAACTTCCCCGACTTATAAGGGTTGCATACCAGAATAAGCCTTTTTTTCTACATTATTTTTTAATTTAATTTTGGAAACTGTTAGGAACAAATGGACTGTACGAGGACCTAGCATAAATATTCTATTATTTGTTTAAATTTTTTGTTTATGTTGATGTATATTCCATTTCATGGAAATATGTCTGTAAAGTTTATAATTGTAGAGGGTCTTGTAAACCTTACGAACATATTTCCATGAAATGGAATATACATATACATAAACAATTTTAACAAATAATAGAATATTTATGCTAGGTCCGCGTACATTTCATTTGTTCCTATCAGTTACCAAAATTAAATAAAAAAATAATTTAGAAAAAAAAGGCTTATTCTGGCATGCAACCCTCTCATCTAGTTTTTAAAATTCACGTAATTTTCCACAACAATCCCAACATGTGAAACTTCATGGATGCATGGCTGGCTGAAGTACCAACAAAGTATCTTCAAATTCCGAGTTGTGCTAGGCAACTTACCCTGCATTACAACTCGCCTTGCCCTACTTCTTCCATCCAAAGCTTGAGTTGGTCCTCTTTCCGCTCTCACATAGCGAACATTTTGCAAGTGCATCGGGTGAGAAGGATGGGACGGATCCAGCACATTCCCCAGCGCCGAGCCAAACCGCAGCTGCGCCTCGGTAGAATCCATGACGGTGAGGAGCCAGTCCCACGTTGGCTTCAGGTGATATTCCAAATACAGCTGGAGATTAATCGATTCCGCATAGGTCACGTCCAGAATGCACTGCAAGTTGGGGGCAAGGGCGTGGTAATCCTGCAGCATGGTGAGCAAGTCTGCGATCTGCCGTATCACGATTCCGAAAGCCCGTGCCAGGCAGCCAGCCGTCGTAGCCATGGTGAGCGGTTCTGGATTGCTCTGCGAGTTCACGGCAGCACTGACGGTTGCACTGCGCCTGATGGAAGACGGATCTATGTAGATCAGGCCGCCGGAAGAGGCCGATGCCCCGGCGCTCGGATTTGCGATCGTAGTCCGTACTGCGGTGGACTCTCTTTGCCTGACCGCCCACTGCATCGCTTGCGGCGCCAAATTTGTGCGGTTTCCCTGGGACGACCCCTGCGCACGTCGCTCCAGCGGTTGCTCGTCCAGGAAGGTGAGTTCGTCGTTGCCAGGCTCGTCAGTCTCGGCCGCTTCGCTGTCGTCATCCTCCTCCTGATTCGTGGACTCGCCGGAGTCATCCTCGGAGAAATAAGCCAAACTTGCAACACCTAAATCAAGCGCCCATCATTAGAACCCTGATTCTTTGTAAAAATGACACCTCGCATTTCCAGGCGTAATGCCTGGTTCGCACTATGCGTTTTGCCTTCAGCATTATAAATTGGCCATGCGTAGTGTGTTTCCAAATCCCAGAATGCAATACACAAAAATAAAGCTGCCCTAGCGTTGGCGTGGCATATCGGGATTCTTTTTACGTCATCGTCTGCTCTTTTTAAACCATGGTCTGCTCTTTTGAGCTGAAAAAATCCTACTCAAAAGAGCAGACGATGGCGTAAAAATAGCAGATGACGATGCAAAACAGCTGTTTTCGATATTTATTTCATGATTATAGTATATTTATTGAATTTTATGGTACGCAATCTAGTGTACTAAACTATAAATACTAATAAAAATACTAATATTTATTCTAAAATTTGAAAACTAACAAATACTAAACTGTATATAAACCCTATGCATGTGCATAAATATTATTTATTGATATATTGTAAACATATTATAGATATATATATATTATATTAAATATAATATATATAACGCCATAAATTATGTAAAAAAACACATGGCGACAAATATTAAAACATATTTAAAATTGTATTGAAATGATACGAAACTATTGGGGCACCCTGTATAATGTGAAAATGAAGTGCTTAAGCAAAAGCGCCATAATGTTCACCACCAGAGGATTACAGATGGTGGGAACCGATTCCGACAGTTTCCGACCGCTAGGCAAGTCTAGGTTATGACGTTAACTTACAGCGAGTGCGTGTAGTGCGAACCAGGCATTAAAACAAAAACCCATACCTGCATCGGAGCCGGCAGTTGCACCTGTCGTGGCACTTCTTTGGGCGCTAGCATTGTCCGGATTGCTGTGGTTGCTGTCGCTGTCACTCTCCGACTCCGCCAGCAGTTCCAACTCCAAGTCGCTTTCGTTTCCGGCTAAATTTAAAACGAGATGTTCTGAAATATCGGTCACCACTACGGTGCACGCAAACTAGCACGTCGCATCATCCCGCCGTTCATAATAACCTTCATCGTCCTGCTCCTGCGGCGCATTGTCATGTTCCGACTGCTCCGCATGTTCGTCCCGTTCGTTCTCCTCCTGGTCGAAGCCTTCAACCATAATGCCCTCCAGCAAGGCCAACTGCAACAGAAATTTTCAATGTGAAATTTAACCCGAGGCAGGTCGCGGATCGTAGGCAAGTCGTACTCACGTTGCGGAGCACCTCGCTCGCTTCCTCGTGAATGCTGGTCGAGTCGGTGCGATTAGGTCGCCGTTGGCCGTCGGGTCCAAAATCGGCGTGAGCGGGTTGCCCGGAGGTGGTAGCCGCTTCGTGCTGCGGAATATGGGAGACCAACGGGTCGACTGCAAAGAGCTCTTCACTGCCCTGTAATTACAACGCGAGTTACTTAAGAAACAACGCTACGAAGCGACGAAGAACAAGCAGAAAAAACTTGGTTACTTGGATTACGTCGGCATGTGCGCTAACGAGTGTGAACGGCGCGGTGGGTCGGGCGACTCCGAGCCGCACTGGGGCCACGAGCGAGTCTGCAATCTCGCAAAGCTCCTCGATGGCAATGTTGATCAAGGCCTGGAAAACTCGCTTGCACTTCAGGAGTGGCTGAGATGTATTTCCGGCGCTAAAACATAAAAAAAAATGTTTAGCAACCACTCGTCGACTCTCCCGAAGCGTACGAGACTTAAGTTTTACCTCTTCCTTCGCCCTGAGCTCGGTTGCATCTCGATGTTGAGCACCACAAAGATTCTGGCCACCGAGCGGACAAAACGGCAAGCCACCAGCTTGGCATCCGCCTTACGGCCAGGAATCGTCTCGTTTTGCAGCTCACGGATCAGAGTGGTCAACAGCGGGTCCAACATCTAGAAATGCAAGTTCGAGAAGTCGTCACACTTATGGCCGGTTTTACCAACGCTGGTAAAATCTATGGTCAAGTAACCTGGAGTCAAACTTTGACCACAGCTTGACCTCCCTGTCAGTTGTATGGGTTTTACCAACTGACCTCTGTTGGTAAAACCGAATCGGAGGTCAAACTGTGGTCAACTGCAGTTTGACCAGAGCTTAAGTTTAACCTTCATTGGTAAAACCGGCCAACAGAGGACATCACATAAGATATTTGCGGGATGACAGGTATCCCAGCCAATTTGAGGGAGAAAAATATAAGAAATATAGGACATTTTCTTTGAAAATATAGGAATTATAGAACAGGATGGCAAACACTTTTTCATATTCAATATTTAGGACTTAAGACTTTTTTAGATTAAATTTTAGGACTTTAAAAGTTAAAGGTGACTTTAAATGTATACTATAGAATTTTATTTTTAATTTGCAACTTTTGAAACATAATTTTTACAATAATTACATGTATGCAATTATTCATAGGGTGAATATTTAGGACTTTTTTTAGGAATATTTAGGACTATTTTAGGAATATTTTGGATTCTTTTAGGACTTTCAGGAATATTTAGGACATTTCAAGACTTGTTTGTCACCCTGGTTATTACAATCCTGTACAAAAGTTAATGAAAATATAGGAAATAATAATGTGGGAGAATATAGGTCGACGTTAAAAATATAGGAATTTATAGGAAATATAGGACGGCTGGGATGCCTGGGATGAGTAAGAAATACGACTAACCTCCACGCTACATTTCACCAGCAAGCAATGGGTAAATTTATCCAGAAACGCCGTTCCGCTCTGACTTCTCAAGTAAATATGATCCTCAAAATGAGACGGCGCGGGAGCTGTCGTCTCTTCCCTCCAACCCGACATGATGGTAGCCCTCACGGCCGCCCAGTCATTTAGCAAACGCTGAAGAGCATGCCGACTGAATCGTGGCGGCTCCAGATCATGTTCGGGCATATCGGCTTCTGCAAATTTAATGACTGAAAACTATAAGATTGGACTTCCCGTTACCAGAGCACAACCCGCAATCCAAACACATACCAACGTCGGAGGCCGGCGTCTTTCGGGACGTTCCTGCGGCACGAGAACGCGTGGGGCGATACTGCCGCTGCTCGTGCATTTGTCGGCCGACCGTCTGCACCAAGAAGAGTAAGATGCTTTCGCCTCGGCCGTTCGGCATGGTGACAAGATCGGTGTCGGTCACCAAGCGGTTGAGGAGATCGCAGCGCGTCTTCTGCTGCCCGGCAACCAGGGCCTTGCATTTGCATTTCTCCCAGCAGTCGCAGTATGCCGTGGGTGACGTCCGCTTCAGCTTGCAATCGTGGCCCTTGTGGCACACCCTCGCACATTCCGTGCAGCAGCACAGCGAGCCGGTGAGGCCGCACGTGCGACACTCAAATATGTCCTGGTTAATGTGCTCGGCCCCTGTCCAGGTGAAGCTGCACGTGTCGTTGCAGCAGATGACGAGCAACGGCGAGTCGTCCGAATTGGAGCCTCGGGGATAGAGCATAGCCATCGTTGCCTTGCGCTGGGCCGCCGCGTTCGGCAAACCCATGGCCTGCACCAGGCATTGGATGGCGTCGAGCAACAGGTGAGCGGCTGCGTAGGCACGGCCCGACACGGCCGACATGAACGGCGTGCAACCCTGCGCGTCCCTGGCACCGAGCAGCTCTTGCAAATGAGGTTGTAAAGCGGGAAACTCACAGAGGATTCGTAGTATTGACACGGCATTGTTTCGTCGCTCCAGCGCGTCCAATATGAGCGGCATCGAGGATTGGGAGGAGGCTAACGGGGCATAAAACCATTTGTTAATAACGAGTTCAAAGACAACGCAAAACCCGAGGCGGTAGAGCAATGAAAAGGGAGGAACAGTGGCACTTGCCTCCAGACTGGGTCTCCATAGGTTCTGGAGGCCAAGTCAATGTGGGAATGGGAACATCGGACTCACGTTCATTATCGCGCATGTCGAGGACAGCCATGCTGGAGGACCTGGCAGCGGCGGATGTGGCGCGGCGCATCATTTCGCGAAGCCCAACACTGGAATGCGATAATAACGGTACGATTGTTAAGGAAGGTTGGAATTTAAGAGCCGGGAAAATTTATCCAGAAATACGTTTGAGAAAGACGGGTCACCTTCTCGAGTTTGAAACACCGGAAGACACGTGCAGGCCGGCCAATGGATCGAGGGAATCCACTCCAGAAACGGTGGGTTCTAGAAATGACGATACACAATCATTGCCCGCAACCAAATACTGTATTTACCCGTGTAATGGCCCCACCCGGCGGAAAATCGCTGCTTTTCATTGGGGCATTGCAATCTTTACGTATGGGCACATGCTCATGGGCTCACGATACTAGAGGTATACATAGCTCAGGAGTGCACAGACTACCCTTCTGTCACGTGAACTCATGTGATGTCATGAGCCCAAATTTTTAACCGTGATCTCATGCAATAAGCAAACTGCGACAGGTATCCCAGTCACTTTTAGGGATAAAAATAAAGGAATTATAGGACATTTTCTTTGAAAATATGGTAATTATAGCACAGGATAGTAAACACTTTCATATTCAATATCTAGATCTTTTTAGTTTAAATTTTAGGACTTTTTTAGATTAAATTTTAGGACTTTAAAATTCAGGCGATTTTATAAAAGTATAATATAGAATTTTATTTTTAATTCACATTTAGACTTAGGACTTTTTAGGAATATTTAGGACTATTTTAGGACTTGCTTGTCACCCTGGTTATTACACTCCAGTACAAAAGTTAACGAAAATATAGGACAATTTAAGGAAATATAGGACGGCTGGGATGCCTACGATGGATCTTTACAATAGAATCCCAAAAACTTTAAAATTGAAATTACTTTAACACGAAAGATATGACGTGAGTGCATGATATCACTTAAAATTTGTAGATGCGCCAGAAAACAAACGTGACAGCACGTATGGGCCAGATTTGTAATGTGAGGAGCAAGACGTGACAACAGTCGACCAACATCAGATCATGCTAGCTAATTCTAAATAATACATTCTACATTTTTATCTGATGACATGAGCATGCGTAATATCACGCGAGGTCGTGTGACATGATGGTAGCCTCCGAGTACATCCTCTGTCATGGACCATGTTTCGAATAATAGCCCCACCGATGCTTCGGTGCCCATACACGAGTAAATACGATACTAAAAACGAAGCAAATTCACGAATCTCCAAAGTTAGCGAACCAGTGTCGGAGTCCTTGTTGGAACTCGGAAAGCAGCACGAGACACAAGCGTGCAAGATGTTCCTGTTCCCATCGCAGCGCTCTGACAAAATGCGTTGCACAGACCCTTGAGTCGCCACAGATTCTAAAAAGGAAACGAATCAGTACGGCAGTTTCAGTTTAAAGTATCGGATCACCCTTGTGACTTACTTAAATCGTGTTCTAAAGGCGCCAAGACTTGTCGGACGCCTTCAATGTCGCAGTGTAAGATTTTCGGAATGAGCAACTGATTCTGAAATACGAAATTACGATTTGTTACATCGCACTTCAATGCCATCCGAAATCAAATGAAATGAAAATTTACCTCTAGCACCATCACTATGACCGCCACTTTATTCTTCTGGGCGGCACCCACGTTGGGCAACGCATGCATTCCTACGCCGATGCAAACCGCAGGCGACATGTCGAGCCACAGCGGATCTCGGATGCTTTCGACGCAGTCCTTAGCCAAGGGATATATCGCTCCGTTGCCATCTTGCAGCAAAGTAACGGCATCATTCTGCCATGATAAAGAAAGAGCGGTTATGCAGAAGAAAAGCAATACGGGATTTCCAATTTGCTAATCAAATCGCCTACCTCGCCGCAATTGGTCAGATTGATTTTCGACGAGTTCTGCCCCATGAATGCCAGAGTGTCGGTGCGAAACGTGCTGTCTTGTTCGGATTTGCCAGTGTTCAAGTTGTAAATGATGTAGCTGATCTTATTGGCGTTACGCACAATGGCATGGACTCCTTGCCCATCGACAGAAATGGCAAGAATTTGCCCGTTTTCGCAGATGTTTATGCGCTTCGGGACTTTCTGAAAACATTCTGGTACTCGTGTAGTGCTGCCAGACTTCACAACCTAAAAATAAAATGCCCAAATTAGTTAACGACGATTTAAGCAGGTATTCTAGCCACGTTTAGGGATAATAATATAGGAATTATAGGACATTTTCTTTGAAAATATAGGACATTTTCTTCGAAAATTTAGGAATTACAGCACAGGATGGCAAACACTTTTTCATATTCAATATTTATGACTTTTTTAGATTAAATCTTAGGACTATAAGTCTTTTTTAGATTAAATTTTAGGACTTTATAGGCCTTTTAGATACCAAGAATTTTTTTGGACTGGTGTAACTTTTAAAACATCATTTTTACAACAATTATTCGATTATTTAGAGGGTATTTAAAACTTTTTAGGAATATTTAGGGCCTTTAGGACTTTTTTTAGGAATATTTAGGACTACATTAGGACTTGAATGGCACCCTGGTTATTCCAAACCTTACAAACGTTAATGAAAATATAGGACAATTTAAGGAAATATAGGACGACATTAAAAATATAGGTATTTATAGGACAGCTGGGATGCCTGCGATTGCACGGCATCAAATGTTTTCATATTTCCTATCCGCATAAGTTGGGGCCGAATTTTTCCTGTAAATTTACCTGTAAATCATCCTTGCGAAGCAGACGGCAGTCTTGAAGCAACAGAAGCGGGTCCTCGCTAGTAGACGTACTGCTAGTAGGTTGAATAGTAGGATTCGGTGGAAGCGAGCCATCCTTGTTCAGAAAGCGTACAGCAGCATAAGATCCATCTACTTTCAGGACACGGCCGACAGGAACGTTTTTAACGTCTTCCACAAACACCACATCCTTTAAAGCCCATTCCTCTTCGTCCTTCTTCTCTATATCTTCAATCACCGCCACACTTTTGCTTTTCAGCCTCTCTGAAAAATATTGACGAGTTGATATCCACATACAATTTTAATTTTTTGATTTAAATGAGCAAAATCAAAAATGTGTAAACGCAACTTACTCGCAACAGATCCAGTTAAAGATCCCGTATCACTACAGGTCGAAGATGCGGGAGAAGGTGGCGGCGGCATATCGGTTTTGTCCGATTTCCCATCGCCGCATTTGCCTTCTGCGCGGCTTTCAATTTTCTTCTCGCTAAAAATGAATCGAGGAACATGAGAAGATAAAAAAACACGCTTATCGGCTTTTTACCTTGTCATTGGTACATAATCATCAGCTTACCTTTGCCAAGGAGTCAGAATTTTAAACCGGCAAGTATCGTTCAGGTTCCACGCAGCTGCCAGCAACTGCCCAACTTTTGGAACACCATGAATGATTGTGAAAGCTATTGCTCCAGGATGGTATAATGGGCTGCTTCGCAAGCAAACCTAGATAAAATAATGTAAATCAGCACTTTGCTCCCCACCTATGCTTCTACGGCTGCGTTCGTAGTGAGCTGCAAGCAACGCAGACAAATCAAACGCAGCCGCACCAATGACCATGTTTATTCGTTCCAGTATGATTTTGCTGCTTTTGCTCTCGCAAATTTATGATTTTTACAATAAAACAGGAAATCTTTAAGCTGTTTTTGGGTATTTTCTTCGGTAAATTTAGTGCACTTTTTGCTAATTTTAGTAAATTGTTTGGTACAATTTCTGGCTTTCTTTTCGGGCACTTCTTAGGCAATTTCTTAAGTAATTTTTGATGACTTTTTGGCATAATTTTGTGATCATTTTGATACATTTTGTGCACTTTTAAGCCTGGCTTTCCTAGCTGCAAATTTTGTGCGTTGCATAGGGCACGAGACTGCATTTTAACGGAGGTTTCGTGCCCTATGCAACACAAAATATGCGATTTTTAAGAAAATGTGGCGCTAGGGAAATCTGTCTTTATGCAACTTTTCGTCCATTTTTTTAAAACTTTTGTGGCATCTTTCAGGCATCTTTTAAATATATTTAAGCAACTTTTTTGTACTTTTGTGATACCTTTCCAGCATTTTACAACATAATAGGAAGAATTTCACAGCATTTGTAAAATTCTACAACATACGCAATATTTATATAGCGCATGATACAATAAAACTGAATCCTACCTGTGTTCCAAAAGCTATTTCGCTCGATAAGCACGTAGGTCTATTCTTTTTTGCCTTTGCTCTGGACTTGTCCCACAATTTTTTACGTTGTGCGAACGGCATTACACCCCTAAAAACAATTCGATTAGCAGAGCCACAATTATCAAAAGCGAAAGCGTGAACCGTGGCAGAATAAGAAAAAAAATACTAACCACCAATACAGCGCACCCGACTCCAGCCTTGCACACGTGTAAAGCGAACAAACGTGCAACGTGGAAACGCGATCCACTTGAAACTCGGCAAAAACTTGTGCGGGGTGTTCCAATTTGGTTGAAACGAGAGACAGCGTTTCGTCTACCCATGTGGCCATCTGACAAATTTAAAATAACGTGAATGTAATTTGGCCCGAAAGCGTCGCTCGTTAATCGAATCTATCGTTACTGACCTTGCCGGATTCCGTGGCCACAGTAGCACGGACATTGCAGCTTGCAATGCGGACAATCCTCTCGCTCGTAAGACCGAGTGCCGAAGTTTTGGGGTGGTGAATGGCAGGATTCTGTAAAAACCGAGTGGAACAAGTTCGTGAATTCGTGTTCAATTACGTGACAGGATAGTTTCAGATTATTAAGACGCACCGTTGGATGCACGTAAGGTTCGCAATCCGTCCACTTCCATTGATAAAGCTGGCCGTTTGATCCTACAGCCACTAGTTCCGAATGCAGGGCTGCAATGTGGACAAAGCTCGTGGGCGCGCTCAATCCTTTCTCCGGCCAGAACTCTACGTCTTCTCCCAGCCACAGCGGGCTTTGCATCGACGAATCCTTCTTCTTGCTCTCGGGCATACTGTCCTTCTCTCCTCCGAGGCCTACGGTGTTGTCCCGAAGGGCAGTTTCCAGCCAGCGACGGGAGCCTGAATATTGACGCTCGCGGAATCGAAACACCGTGTCGCGCTCCCGCTCTCGGTCGGCATCTCTATCACGCTCTCCTGCTAAAAAACAAAAACGGTGGTTCAAGGCATCTCGACTGCTCTACGCGGCAAAAATTCTGCGGAGTGCAATTCGGGTATATTACCTGGACGACCCCTGGCTCCTGTACGACTTCTCAGGCCTGAAAAGTTGAACATGTCCTCCGAAAACATGGCGTCCGCATCGATAATGACGCTTGGGTGGTCGGGATGCATGCCGGCATCGAGAAGGGATATCAAGTCATCGGCTAACAAGAGTAATAAATGATTTGTTTAAGGGCAGGTATCTCGGCCACTTTTAGAGATAAAAATATAGGAATTATAGGACATTTTCATTGAAAATATAGGACGTTTAAAAATAGGAATTATAGCAAAAGATGGAAAACATTTTTTCATATTCAATATTTAGGACTTTTAGGATTTTATATTACTTTTTTAGATTAAATTTTAGGCCTTTTTTAAAAGTTAAGTGACTTTAAATGTATACGTGTACTAGAGAATTTTATTTTTAATTCGAATTTATGCCAAAATTAAAACAAAATTTACTGTGTTTTTAGCGCATCAGATTCGTAATTTGTAAAAAAAAAAAAATGCACAATGGACTGGGGCAACTTCAACTTTTGATACATCATATTTACAACAATTATTCGACTATTTAGAGAATATTTAGAACTTATGACTATTTTAGGACTTTCAGGACTTGTTTGTCACCCTGGTTATTACAATCCTGTACAAAAGTTAATGAAAATATAGGACAATATAGGACGACATCAAAAACATAGAAATTTATAGGAAATATAGGACGGCTGGGATGCCTGTAAGGGTGTACTTCCCAAAAACTAAAAAAATTAAACTGAGATTTACCTCCTGGCATGTACGAATCTTGACTATCGTCGACATCTTCCCCATCTTCATCATCCCTGCTCAATAAATTATTCACGGCGAGATTTACATCCAAGTTCTGCAGCAAGTAAAATATTTCATTAAGTCATAATCTACAAACAATAGTTTATTTGGTGAAAGAATGCGAGAAATGTACCGTTCTTTGCAGTTCGCGTATGATGAGATTACGTGACTTCCCCTGGAGAACAACTTGAGCTTGAGACACCAGCTCTTCGGGAACGAACGGAGCTGGAACGACAGGACGAGCTCCCATGATGACACCCGAACCTCTTCCACGTGCCGTCGTTCTCATAATCCTCCCGCGGGTGCGTGTCGGTTGTCTGGAGCCGGCTTGCGAGCCACTGGTGCTTTTCGGCGCCAGTCGAGCTCCATGTAAATAAAGAGGGCTAAAAAACTGTAAGAACATTGCACGGGCATGTTATAATCCAAGGAAAATAAAAGACTGAACAAAATTACCCTTTGGATGGATCGCTTTTATTCAAATCAAGGCGGTCGGTCAAAATGGAAAAGGGTATTCTGCATACTCGCCCGTCCTGTTGGTACAAAAATCACGCAACATGAACTCGGTATATTTAAATTTAGCTGCTTAACTTCAAAAAAAATTATGTTAAAAAATCATTCTCAAACCTCCAGCAGACACGCAATGTGATTGGGACCCACGACACATTGTTTAGTCACACAATTTTTGATGGTGTTTAAGGCCTGATGTGTTGTGTAACCAAATTTATTGATTCTGTCAGCAACTTCTTTCAACCTGTTTAAAATGTGCAATTCGATTAATACGTCTGTATGTATGACCTTGGTGACAAAATTATCCCTGCTTGACCCAACGTTAAAGATCATGCATGTCTGATCATCATTCCAATTTTAATTGGAGTTACCCACAATGCTAGGGTAAAATATTATCTAGCATTTATCGTAAATCCACAGTGGAGCAACAATTTCTTCACTTCACTTCGATTTTAGCAGCGCTTCACGTCTCGATTCATGCCTGGCATTACAGCACACAAACGTTTGTCTTAACATCATTTATGTTTTATTTTTTGCTGGAATAGTTACCAGTCAAGGCTGGAGTCGGGAATCTAGGCTTCACCATGAACACACACACTATAGGCAGCCAGAGACGTAGAGGGAATTTATGAAGGTTTGGACAGCGCAGTTCAAAAAACCTTTCTGATGCCTGCACAGGCCGAACCCGAAAGTGTGTGCCCTTGACTTCAAGTACGCTTAATTTGCTCGTGTTATGAAATTTCTGACCATGTGCAGGAGCATTCAGGACGAAACTTAAGACCGGAAGTGCACAGTGCAGGCCGCAAGTTTTGGACTGAATGTGTGTGGTCACCTTCAGACAAACTATCAGAAGATAATTTAAGTTGTTTTCAAACAAACTTGGATTGCACGGACATTTTCTGTTTCACCAACCAGCACATCTAAGTAAATCTAACTAAACCTAAGCTAATTTGTGCATATTATTACGAAATGTTTTGGGTATGCAGAGTTCTCAGTTGTGCTTCACTTGTAAGGTTGAAACACCATATTTCCACACAACTTTTATTTAAAATATGGTTATTAGCACATTAGCCTAATGGTAAGCGATAGCTCCATGTGTTTTACGTAGAGATTACATTAATTGCAAATTTTTGAAGTTTTAACTTCTGCCATGCAACCTTGAAACTTTTGATGGCAATAGATCATAGGTTATTCAGCAGAACACAAAGCTGCACGCCCATAAAAACTACAAATTGTTTGAATTCTCGTTAGACGTAAATTACATTTCAGTAAAATTTACACTAAAGACTATTCCGTTCACATAAAACACTAAGATAGACGAAGTTCGCTTTTTCAATTTTTTCTTCTTCAAGGCTTACCCATAGAAGCCATATTGAATTCTGAATAAAATTCGAAAGGCTAAAAAGCATTCTGTTGTACTAAATACATAATAACTACAAGAGAATAGTTAGCGGGGATTAAATTCATGTTCCAATACTCGAATTTATAAACTTTCAAGGACAAAACGATACATTGGTATTCCATGTGGTTGTCTCCTCTCTGTTGTTAAAAAAGCAAAATATGGCTGCCTGAATGAGAGTTCACATATCGCGTAAATTTATGACTCAATAATGCTTAAAACAACTACATTTTAGTGTACAAGTAACTAACGATTGAATCCGAACCCTAAACTCAAGTTTTTAATAAGCCTTTCTTTTTGATTTTTCTTTGAATAGCGTTTGTAATGCTGCATATGCGCACATTATGCCATTGCAACAGCCAATGTTACACGTTCGATTTTTCCAACTTACCTTTCGTTCAGTTGATCCTCAGTCCCGGGAATGGGATAAACAACAAATTGAACTGAAGTCATCGCGGAATTTTCACAAATTCCGAAATGATAATAATCGTAAAAACAAACTAGAAAGTTCAGCAGCTTATTCGAGACAGATGCACCATCTTGTGTATGTCTACGACTGGAATTTACGTAACATTCGAAATCATTTTTTTCGAAACGCACGTTAGCTTGTCCAATGCCAAGCGCGTGTAAAATAGTTATAATGTGATATGTAAAAATATATAAAATTGAATAATTAGTTTAATTAGCATATTTTTTGATACTGCAATCTTTGAACCTGATAACAATGAAATAATATACAAATTATTTAATAAATTAAAAAATCTGGTCCTCTTGACCTGCATTCCACCTTGATTCCTAAATAAAAATAACAATACGGCGCTTTAGTAAAGTTACTTCAAACCTAAAATGTAGGTTTAAAAATTTAATTTATTTTTTTGATTAATTGGGGATTGAAATACTGGAAATACATGTACCAGTGTGCAAACTTTGTGAATAAGTGTATTACTATACTGTAGGCCTTTAAACTACACGTGTACGTATACATGGATAAATAAATATAAATTTTGTATATAGTGACCATGCAGGCTATGCCATTTCTTTTGTAATTTTTCCATTTACAATGTACGTTGTATACAAGTATATTTATATATCATTCTCTCTAGAAATCAAAATGTTTTTATTGAAATTTCCCCTTCAATTATTTCCTGCTTATTCATTGCATGGTCCTTAATTACTCGTAGGGGCTGTCCATAAATGACGTCACGCCTGCACTCTGTATATTGCAGGAGAAAACATGTAATGTGCTGTTATGTACAGTACATTTATTAAAAAGGAGGCAAAAATATTTTAATCAAACTTAATTGTTATTTAAATTAGCGCATTTTTATTTTTTGATGTGACGTCACTTTTTTACCCCCACCCTCCCCCTCGTCACTGTCACATCATCACAAATGTGTGACCCCCCCTCAAGCGACGTTCTTTATGGACGGCCCCTATAACCTTCATCATGCATAAATGATGTCACGCTTGTGGGGGGAGGGGGGCAGTCATCCATGGAGTTATGTCACAATTTTTAGTCAAAATATTGTAGGGGAGATTGTTGGAAAGAGGCTTGAACTGCATGACAATTGGTTAATTGGAGATGCATGAATGTACATGTATAACTTTAATTTTATATAAATTAAAATATATATTATTATAAAAAATTCATGATTTAATAACCTTGTGAGATTTATTTATAAT
>JAQGCC010000631.1:0-32880 GCA_034698905.1 Xestoiulus laeticollis
CGGCGTCTCCTATTAATCCCTATTTATCCCTAGCGTATATCCCTATAGCGTGGCGGTGAATTAACCGATAAGAACCCTGCTGTATCACACTATGTTAACCCACTTAAGCATTGCACAAGCATGGATTAAGAAAAAATGGAGAGAACGTTTAACCCAGTCATTAGGCTGGGTTAACCTCGATCGGGTTATTCGGCAAAAATAAGAAGGACGCCATTTTGTTTTCTGCATGGTTAGACATTCGTTTCATTCCCTGGGTTATTAGGGTTATTTAGGGCAACACAAACAGCTAACTGGAGGATAACCTGGAGCTATATTTTAACTCGAGGTTAGTAAACCTTAGATTTTCACCTTACATGTAGTTGGTTGCAAAATTTATCCCATTTTTATATCTTCTTATATAAGATAAAATTCATGACCACGAGTCAATCTTGTCTTAGCTGAAATAAAATCGTTCAAAGTTCTGGCAAGATTAATGTGCGCATGCTCGTCAAGTGGATCAAATTTTGCATTCCATAAATAAAAGGGAAGGCAATGTACATTATTCTGAAAGTCAACTGCAGGTGACATTTGAATGAAGCGCCGTTACACCTGATTCACACCAACGTTGATGTAAAACTGATGTGGATCAAGAAAACTTTTGCGTGTTAATTCACACCACAGAACTCAGTTAAACTGGTCACATTTAACTGAGTTTAACTGAGTTCTGTGGTGTGAATTAACACGAAAAAGTTTTCTTGATCCACATCAGTTGATCTACATCAACGTTGGTGGGAAGAAGGTCTTACGATATGACCACTGAACACGTGATTTAAATAAATATTGCATTCACGATATTATTATGTGTTCTTTAACAACACTTCAGGTCTATATATCTTGACTTTTATTTTCAAGATTTCGTCAAATTTTGTTTTTCAGAAAAAAAAACTAAAAAGACAATACAATGTGGGCATTATATCAACGATGTATGAGGTATAAGATGTACATAAAGTCTTTTAACGGATTTACGCATACTGTTATAAGATGTGATGAAAACATACCCCATGTAGATCGGAAACCATATAAGGGAATGAAAAAAAAAAAAAAACATCTAACAAACTGTGAGACGCTGTCGCCAAAAAAAAATTCTAAAATCCAGCGACGTATTCTTCCATTTTTGTGGAGCTTCTGTATAATTTTCATAAAAAACTCTATGAATAAAATTTGGAAAATTTGTGATTCGATGAAAGAATATCATAAGCTTATTTCATGCATCTTGTGCACGTTCTAGCCGATTGTAAGTGAAGGAGCAACGTACACCTATACATACGAAAAAGAATCCAAATGTGAATATAAGATTATTTGAGACGTTAATGCAGCCATATTGCGAAGAGTTTATCGCGTTGGTTTGATGCTAAATTTTTTAAATGGGCCCTTGCGGCGTTGCCCAAAACTGTTGAAAATAACCACAAGATATAAAATCTTTTTTTGGCAAAGCTTTCATAAATGCGTATTGCTAATAAACGTCTCCAGTTGAAATTACCACGGTGCTGAAGTAGACTTAAGACAATAGGAGCGTGCATTCCAACTCGAATAATTTGTTTAATAAATAATTCAGAATGCAATTAAAACTCGGATATCTATAAATAAGAAGAAAAACAAATTAAATGCAAAATTCATTGCTTTATCGTTAGATAAATCTCTCTTTCTCCCTCTTCCTAAATAAATCCTATCTCTCTCTTTAATAAAACAAAAAAATCGGCTCATTTAAGGGTAATTGGCAATATATTTGGCATACATAAAAAGTTTTATTTTCCTTAGATAGAAGAGCACTGCCAGTTTTCCCCCGGAGGCGTTTCAGAGAAATTTTCATCTCTTTTCAGAAAATTTCATAAGACTACGGGGACTCGTTCACTTTTTCTTTAGAATAGGCGATTGCGTGCAATATAACATAAAAACAACATAAAAGATGTAGTCGGAGAGTTCATTCTGTGTTAGATTTCAACGCACATGCATCATTGATTTTTGGGTTATTTACTGTTTTAAGTTTTTGCCAAGAGGCGAAATTAAGTCACATACCATTGCAATTTTTTCCATTTAAAAATTACTACTTCAGGCTAGACAAAAAAATTAATTAGTTGTTTAATTAAATTCCACGATTCGATAGCGATATCAAAATTTTTCGTCTATACTCAAATGTGGCTACCGTAAATACTCGAATAAACCCCTGGGGTTTATTTAAAACTATAAGGAACAATTGACCCGGGGTGTATTCGTGACCAGGGTTCATAACCCAAAGTTGGAAACAATAAATCAAAAATGACAAAAACTTACCAGAAACAAACCAGCAAAATTTGCCTGATATTTCGATAATAAGGGAAATCCCCTATTCATATAGCTGCGCGCAGCAATCAGAAAATGTAAAGCAAAAATTAGCAATTGCGCTCGCAAACGACCAGGGGTTTAATAGAGTAATTCATCTACTAAATGTAGTCTACTGAACATATGACACTGATGTTATACAAGTTCTGATGGAAAATATGTTCAATAAATGCTTCTAAGGTATGTTCCAAGGAAGACTTCTGATAGTGTGCATGGTAGTATTGCATAGGATAATTAAATAATGTGATGGCTCGTCCGTAGAAAATACCATTATTGAAAACAAAAATTCTGTAGTAGGCTTATACACTGTATGTGCAAAAGAATTGAAAAGACCCATGCCTCATTTCTTCCACCATGCACTTGCAAAAATTACATCACATTGCTTATATTGAAATATGAGGTAACCCTGGCTGGGTAAACAATTTCGGTTTGATTACACTATCTATTTGGTAGAACATATGCCAAAAACGAGACAGATTGTGTATACCATGGGCGAATATGTTTGAGTTTGTGAATATTTGTTTTTGTATAAAAATAACAAGTTGACTCTATATCTGATTTTTCATTAAACCTGATCCAAATATACACACGGATAAATCGTGCCTTCGAAACTTGCAAAAGGTACTAGGTATAAGAAAAAAAACTCGGAAAATTCAATATAAGCGAAGTCATTTTTAAACAAATATTTGCCGAAAAGCTAAATCCAAAAAATCTCTTGTTATTACAAGCCACACCAACACGGGAGAATCGATATATGTGAGGATGCACCTAAATACAGGGTGGAAGACGAAAGTCTCGTTTCATTCCTATATATATAGTATCAACGTACGGAAAATACAATTACTCACACGGACAATCAAATTAATATCTTGCTGCCATGAATTCCAAGAAAGAGTCATTAATATGCAGTCTACTTGTCCAAACAAGCGACTTTAATAAACCATTCCTAGCTACTATCGCTCCTAGTTTGGATGAAGGATCTTAATGCTTTGCACTCTGCACTAACTCCCTAATGAAATCTTTTAGAAAACATCCGTCGTAGAAAAATCGATAAACTTGTTTTTCGGATTAAAACTCATTAAAATTTGAAAAAGAAATCGGTCCTTTATGGGCTAATGCTGAATTATAAAAATCATTGGAGAATGCTGTCGTATAAATCCCTACAAATTCTAATAATAAGTGAAGTGTACCACGCAAAAATAATCCCAGTGAAACAGTATCGTATATTGATTTTCCTAAATGAAAATCTGGTCGACGTCATCAATAAGACATGTGGGAGATATAGAATTAAACTCAAGCCTACCAGTTCCCAATGTATTCGAGTTCGACCTTACATTCATGTACACTCGTATGATTAGTTTGAGTTAGTATATAGAATTCTTACATAAATAACATTTTTAACTTCGCTGACTTTTCCAGTTTTGTAAAAAAAAAAAGTTCTCCTGACCAACATGATGACTTAAATATGACAATTAACATACCCAACCACATCAGAAAATGTTTCAGAACACAATTTGCAATGTTCAGCATATGTAATTGGAATCACACAAACTACTATTAAAACAAGTTTTTTGTTCTTTGACATACCTCAATTAAAATAATAATGAACAAAGTTTGTTTAGTAAGTTAGCCTAGAGGATATTCGTACCTACATGTATATAATAACGAGTAGACAAAAACGTAAAAAACAGGTGTCAAGACACTTTTGTATGTAAAACGATGTTAAAAATGAGTTGAAAGGGCAATATTCCCCATTTCTATTGCCATTGACACTTTTGGCAACTACCATAAATACTTGATTAAACCTCCGAGAGTTTATTTAAAAGTAAGGAGCATCGACCAGGGGTTTATTAGAAACCAGGGAATTAATAATTTCATTCCCTCAAAGTTGGTATCAATAAATTAAAAATGACAAAAACTTACCAGAAACAATTACCATCTGCGGTACCGTATTATTTGTTTGATATTTCAATAATAAGGGGAATCCTCTATAAACACTGTGCATATTTAGCTATCAGAAAATGTAATGTATACAAAGCAAGCACTAAGGGAATTCCCCTAACATCCGGGATTCTTTAGAAACTAGTGAACGACCAAAGGATTATTCGAGACCCGGGTTTAATCGACTATTTACGGTATTAAAATTTGCAACTAGTTATGTGAAAGCATTTCTAACGTGTAGTCTATTTGTTACATTTCTTTGATTTTTTCAGAATAAATCACTTTTCCTTAACTATTCAAACTTTATCCAATTCTCCTTATAAATTCATGTTTTCCAGGTCAGTGTGAACGCTGGTTAGATAGCGATCCATATCCATTAAAAAAAATCACATAAAATATTAGTGATCATCTATATGATGTCGTGCTAATCTTTCAGAACACCGTGTTTCATTTTTATCACCCTTATTTTGTATTTTTTGTGTATATGACCAATCGGTGCCACAACATGTATTTTTCAAATTAGACGAAACATTAAAATGCCACGTGTGTAATATCAGTAATCGGTTTAAGGCAGTGATGTGATATTAAAGCTGTGTCATCCCCACTTTGTCACATGCTGTTGCATTTTCAGAACACTTCCCTTCGTCCTGACTACCATATAGAACACCCCCATTGGGCTTTCATTGGCCCCTTGAACGAGGCAAACCACAGCAGCACAGATGTTATCGTTGATTGCCACACATCAGGGGCAGCAAAAAAAATAAATGCTTGAACTTTTGAAAAGTGCAAATATAGTATAAAAAAAACTAGACGGAGCTGAAATTCATTAAGAAAACGTTGCGCTATACGTTGAGATCATTATTTGTTGCAGTTATGTAAACACAATCAATAAAATTAAACAGCTCAAGCAAGAGGAGGAGAGAAAAAAAAATTTAAAAGAGGACTATGTGTTGCGAGGGAAATATGAATTATACGAAAAGTTAAGATGTTCCGCTTGACATCACATCCAAAAGGTTAAACCATGGAGATTTTTTTTTCAAGCGCAACTTCTGGTGTCATCAATATGCGAATTAACTACGTATAAATATCCAACCGCGCCGACTTAAACGACTAACAATAATCCGAGTTTTTAGAAACATGGTGAAAATAATGTTGGTTTCCTCTTCCTCGTAATAAAGCGTAGTAATAATCCCTCTAAACGCGAAAAAACGGTGTTCTATGAAGCGTGCGAATCAGACCGTATTTCTAGTGCAATTTATAGGGTTACAAGATTACGGGGGGTTGGGAGGGGAGAAATGCACATAAAGCTGAAATGAGCTACTATTACAGGGTGCAACCGCGACGAAATCACATGCCTTCGATTATTTCTAGTGCACTGGTTGGTATACGTCTCTACTTCTCCTTATTGTAATATTAATGAAGTTTGGGGTTAAGGTCCAAGCTGAAGTTCCTTGCATTTCGATGCAGACAATTACTACAAGATCCATTAAGGGCTGATACAGCACAATGGGTTATAGAGATGGTTTCTTAAGAATGTTATAAAGGATTGGTTCGTGGTTTATGATAGAGGTTTTACACTACACTTTAAACTACCTTCAATTATATCACTATCTCATGGGACTCCAGTATTATATGCAGTTCGATTAAAGTACACTTGCCTTAAACAAAAAGCGTGACATCAATTTAAATTGGTTAATATACAATTGACATTTCGTCAATTAAATTGGTATGGTAAATTTTACACTTATTTTAATATATTCATTTTGGACACAAAAGGTATGCCTATATTAATACTCTCATTGTGGGGAAGATTTTGCTTAGTTGACGGAGGCTTGAGTGGGTTGGCAGAGCTTGTGATATACTTTTTTGTGACGGCAATGATTGTTGTAATGGCGCTTCATCTATGACCTTTAATTTTACATAATACAGAATATGACAAGTTCGCCAACTTACTCAAGCCCCCATCGACTAAGCCATGATCGTTGCTTAACCTGGCTAAATTTCTCTACCGTGAACACATCTATATCGTTAGTTTTACTAGTGTGTATTATGTACATTAATGTAAATAATATTAAAAGGATAACATATTTCTGCAGCATTTGCCGATTCATCAATTGCTGAAATCGTCCATAAATGCATAAATTCAAATTTAATGACGTAGTGGGTGTATTATTTCCAACTAAATAAGCATTACCGGGCTAGCTTTAAAAGGCAGTGAAATAATTATGTCAATAAAAGGCGGTGTTGAGAGAATTGAAGGGATCAAACCGATGATGATGGTTGTGAATTTACGTTTATTCTTCTCGTGCCTTGCATATACATGTAAGTTTTTGATATGATAAGCAAACAAGGCAAAAAGGCGTATTTTTCTTCCTTTTATACTTTTATAGCAATTCACACGATGTATAAATATATTGTAGACCTTCAGCTTTTCACGAAACTACAATATTATTTCCAGCCATTAGCATTGAGGTTACACCCATATATACTCCAACTGTTCAAAACACCCAATTGTACAAAGGCACGCTCTTCTCAAACACACTAAACAAATTAGATCATCTTTGCATTTGTGCATCCCCTGACGACACCCTGTATGTCGTGCGTATATCGCGCATGCTATTATAAACCGTCACCCCCGTGTTAATCCTCCCATGCATCATTGGAAACCTTATATTATCTTCGTGCATTTCCAACTGTCTACTAGCGCATGCTTCAACGTCCTTTTTTCGCTCTCTTTTCCCCCAATTGATCTAAGAGTTGAACAACAAGATTAAAAACCAAGAATGAAAAATAGAAAAAAAAAGGGAAGCAAAGAGAGATGGAAAGGAAGAGAAATCCTCCCGAGAAAAACCCTGTCAAGGAATGACAAATTGTGATACGGGAGAAACGGAAGGAGACAAAAACACGGGCAAAATTGAAGACCCACCTGCAGAGCGGAACATGTCCAAAACAACATGTCATCGCACCTATCTCAACCGCGCATACACCAATTAAATCACTCGCGATGGAGCGCCATCAGGATGCAAAAATGTAATTCAATCTAAAAATGGTCTTTGATTACCAGGGGGAGTTTTCTACTAAGGCGTATATATAGTTCGCCTACGCCATCAATTAGACTGGATGAAGATGGGGGTGGGATATATTACATTCAACCCCACCCCCCTCAGCGTCATTAATCAAAGCAAAAGTGAAAACTAGGAGTTGGAAAGAAAGGTGCACGCAGGCAAGCAGCAATAATAAGAGCATGATGGAATTATGGCAGAACGAACATCCAACGCTGCTGCAAATTGTGGCCGAGTATATTTCATTTCTGACAGTTTCCATGGAAGTTTCCAAAAGGTCTGTAATTATTGGACATTTATCCAACGTATATTGATGCAGACTGCTTTGGAAAGTTGACTCCCGGAAACCGTTAGCGCCACCTTGAGTAGGAAATGCAGATGCGATGACGTCGGTTACAGATGAAGACAACGTTGCAAAATTTGCAACAGGCTAACACCTGATTCACACCAACGTTGATGTAGATCAACTGATGTGGATCAAGAAAACTTTTGCGTGTTAATTCACACCGCAGAACTCAGTTAAACTGGTCACATGACCTAGTATAAAGGACACCGTATACTAGGTCGACATGTGACCAGTTTAACTGAGTTTTGCGGTGTGAATAAATACGCAAAAGTTTTCTTGATCCACATCAGTTGATCTACATCAACGTTGGTGTGAAGAAGGTCTTAGAAGTACAAATCTGAATGAGTGTCAGTCCAAGTGAGTGATTAAATCTCAAGCGGTCTCATATACAGAATGTGCAGCTTGCAAGTGTTTTAAGATAAAAAAAATCTTTTAAGCTAAAATAAATAAGTAAATCCAAGCCTCGATATCGAAAAACGGTCAAAAACCGTTGGAGATGGAACACTAGTGTAAATTAGAAAGCTGTAGGACATAGCAAAATTAGTCAAATAGAGTTAAATTGGTTTTAATGTTTTATGATGTAATATCATAGGCTAACAACGTAAGAATATATAGAAAAAACTGGTATACACAATTAATTTATAGCAGGTGTATATTACACAATAAAGAGATTAAGCTGTCTTGCATTCAACGCGAACGTAAACGACAGTTTCGAATTGCACATATGCCTGTCTATCAAATAGTTTACGTTCACGTGTACGCGACCCATAGTTGGCTTATAGAGAGATGTGAAGGAATTATTAACTTATTTATTTTAGCTGCACATCCAGTATAGGCCTAGAGAAAAAACTATGAGAATAATGAGATTATGGAAGATATGTTGATGAGACCAGTGAGACCAACATTGATGGGGCCAAATGACACCCCACCCAATAAAAGGGTTTTATTATATCTGACTATATGGCATAAGTCACTTAATAATAAGATTTTATGAGTCCATTATCAGATACCTCTCTATAAGAACATACTCCACAAGATTTATAATTTTCAATTGGGATATCAATGGGATGCTCCATAATCTTATAAGCAATAATGTCTCATATTCGATGAGATCTTTCACAAGGGAAGCTGTAAGAAAGCGATTTAGAGAGTTCTATATAAGCCTTCAAGTGATTGGATTTTAAATGTCCAAATTTGTTCATGTCGTATAATCTTTTTCGAAGTATCATCCTCTCTGATTAGATCAAACCTATATAAATCTACCGCAGATATATTTACTATTACAAATGAATGGTGCTTAAGAAACGTGACTAGAAAAATAATACGATTTTCGATTTTACTAAAGAATATTCAGTGCATGATTGCATATGCTTAAGTCACGAGTAATATTTTATTCATAAAAGTGGTTGAAAAGAAGCATTTTTCTACTCGTGTGACCTTTCGTGCACATCAAAGATATCTCACAATAGACCTCAAAAAGGCCACCTGGAAAATCACAATTTCATGCCTATTTTCTTGTCAATTGCAATCTTTTGAACCGAATAGATGCACTGAATTCACTAGAGATGGCGCTGAGAATTTTAGGTCTGCATACTTTCCACTTCTGTTTTCAGTAAATATTAACAGAGATTAACATGTATTAAAACACGTGTATAATGAGATTCATATCTCTCATTGTTATCGCAAATGAAAATAATAAATCTTGCTAAATCTCGATACCCATTGAATCTAATTGTAAAGGGAATCATGCCATAGAGTCCCAAGAATAATAAAATCCCATCGATGGTGGGATTTCATTTAGTCTCACTTGTCTCATTATTCTTCTATGTGAAACTGCTTGAGATTTTTCAAGTGGGGCAGTAAACTAGAAAATATTGTATAGCTTAAATAATGTATAAGGTTGCTTTAAATTTGGATTTGAATGGCAGGAATCTGATAATTTTCCCATCAATTTAAGACCCCGAGAACAAAATTTTAAATTTGGCAAAGCAATGAATTATCCATAAAACTTAAGGTATATTTTACTATTCGTAACCCAATATTTATGGATTAAAAATTATTTCAGCACTCCACTTTGGTCTCACCCTATGCCTGAGAAGCTATTTCCATAAACCAACAATATATTCCAATGCGCTGACTAGCATGGAATTTAAATGTCACATTATGCTGTCGTCAAATAATGCTTTCAATACATCACAAAAACAGATGTCTTTTAATATAGAGTGCTTTCACCAGGGGCGGTTTTCACGAGGATTATAAATACGACAAAAAAACGTTTGTATAGATTTCGTACTTTTTACATAGCATCTTCCTTTTCAATTTTTTAAATGCATTTTCAATCTGTGTTCAAATCTCACTCATTCACCCACAAGACAAAGGTAAACATAAAGAAAAGTTGATACAGTAAAACCTGGTAATGTGACCACTTGTGCATAGTGACCACCTGTGCATAGTAACCACTTTAAATAAATTGCCTTTAGTGCAAATATGTAGGCTTTCATTTATACAAATTCTCTGTATAATAATCACCTGTATACAGTGACCGATTTAGCGATTTATTCGGGGTGGTCACCCTTAGCAGGTTTCACTGTAATTTACAAATGATTAGAATACCGACATGTGAAATGCAGTCTGTGCAATTATTGCTAATCCTATAGGTCTATTCAAAATAATGTATACTGGTCAATATCGACCACTTTCTGCTTATTTCCGCCAGAGGCCACTACTTTAACATTTCACATTTTCCGCCCATTATTTCCACTCATCACTGACTTAAATTATTGTCATACTATAAGATAACATCGTGATGGATCAGTGTTGGATATACGATCACCCTATATTACTCTCGTGATTTCTCGTATCTCTTATGCTCCCAGAAGACCATGGCGGTTTGACCGACTTCTTCTATAACTTTAAACTAGTTGAGCACTATAGCTGCCTTAGGACACAATGCAGTACCATATACATGTACTGCCATTGTTGGTATTAGGTCGATGTTTACAAAGCC
This sequence comes from Xestoiulus laeticollis, assembly GCA_034698905.1. NCBI lineage: Eukaryota > Metazoa > Arthropoda > Diplopoda > Julida > Julidae > Xestoiulus > Xestoiulus laeticollis. The sequence goes on from JAQGCC010000631.1 coordinate 10,715, forward strand.
AGTGCAGGCATTGCCAGCAGCTAAAACGAGGCGTTCGTTGATTAGTTTCAGAATTTCTGGGCCCACAAAACATCAATCTACCTCGTTTCGACCCTTTATGAAGCTAGATGGGTCTTTGTACAGCTTTTTTTCTCATCACAATTTGGACGTGTATACATTCTTCTCCCTCGGTAATAACCTTGATTCCAGCATCTCTCAATTAGGATTTGAGAAAATGAGGGTGATAACTGTAGATTTCTTCCCGTGATTCATGGATGCTGCAGAGGATCATTATACTAAATCCGACCCCTTGTAGGCAGTCAAAAGTGTAGAGGCTATAACAAGTCCAATATACATATAGATTAACGCGGCGAAGGGGGTACAAACGAAAGGGTGTATAAGAAGGAGGGAACTTTGGGATTCTACTTGATTTGCAATTCATATATGAGCAACTGTCTGGCGGCCCAATCCTCCACTTCACGGCATGCATTCTACAGTATCATTTGCATTATTTAGCTGGCTAATTTAAGCGTAAAACGGTACTTATCCATTGCAAGTTAACGGGTTATTTCTACTGAACTTTGCCAGATAAGACGCCTGTCGTGTTGTCACGGTAAACTTTCTAATCAATGCAAATGTCCTCAGGGTAAGGCTGAAGCTGTTGTTCAGTAAAATTTATGCTGCAGTATCCTAGCACTGTATACATGTAAGTTGTAACTCACCATATATAGCCATAAGAGGCGGTATTTCTAAGACATGTCAGGGGAATATTTGACGTCCGGTGTCCCAATTATCAGGGGGTTTGAGAAAGGGTCGAAAAGTTTGATCCATATATACCCTAGCATCTACAGTATATACATGCACATGTTGGATGGGGGAAAAACATCGCACTTGTTTTTTAAAGATCAGATCACAGTGGAGACTTACCAAAAATTAATGCCTGAAGACATGCATGATTCCAAATTAAATCTTAGTTTTAATTATAAATATATATTCCCAAATATTTTTAGTTTTACAAACTTTAGACAAAGTTTAAATTTCTATAAAATCAAGACGGTTCCTCCTTCCTCGTTATTAAAGATTCTTTCAAATAAACATTCCTCAAAATAAGATATACGTAAACACTTCTTTATCAATTTGTAAACTATGTGTTTACAAAATGAATGCAGTTAGCAAAGCATCTGAAAGAGAATTTTGTTGAAATTTTAAGTAAAGCATAAACAACTTTTCCGACCGCACTCTTCTATAGTCCTAGACTATATATCGTCAACAAATCACATTACGAATTGCAGGCTTAAGATTTTTTTCTCGTAGTTATAAACACAACTGAAAAAGATCAGTAAATCAATATGCTGTTCCCTGCACCAAGTAGAAATAAAATCAGTACGACAAAAAAGTGGACACGATGATCTTAACTTGAATAGCTTTCCTTGCAAAGCCATGCAATAAAAGTAAAGCGATACATGTAGGGTCTACTTCATTTTTGATTTGCATCGGTATATGTATTCCATCACTTAATATTTAGGATTTCATCCGGAAACGAATTTTTACAACAACAAAAGACACTCGAAACGTGTTAAGTTCATGTAGTGCATGTAAATTTAAACATATCGTATAGGGTGATTCGTGGTGAGAGCAATTTATGAGATTTATGAGCGCGTTTACAAAAAGATTATACTTTGGGCGCATTTATCTTCATTTGTTCAGATTTCAAGTATTTTCTTATGCAAAATCTTAAATCATATACACCACAAAGCGTCAACATTTTAGAAAAACGATTGTTTATTAATCTGGGTTCCTACAGAAATGTAACTTTCAGCTTTACCTGACTTAATCAAGTTTTAAAGCAATATTATTCTTGACAATTTTACCTAACATATATAAATGTATATAGTCTCGTTGCTCAAAGAAACTATTTGAAGGCAATTTACAAAGTCCTGCAAATTGACTTCAACTTGCTATATAACAAAATACTATTACAAAAGTTTTGTTTCCTTGTTATATCTGAATTAAAAACCATAATTAATTGAAATAACTTTATAATCAGGATGTGAGTGAATATTCGTGTCATTAGATTGTTGAAGGAGTAGACAAAACATTATTTTTGGTTAAAACACGTGTAAGAAAACATTGTCGGCTTTCATTTACCTTTAATGATACTAAAATCAGTTAAAAGGGGAATTTCTCATTTCTATAAATGTAGATGCATACTGGCTGAATGTCTAATCTCTTTACTTTTTTGATAACTAATAACAGGCTTTGTGAAGACAATGTGTTAAATTTCCCTGACTTAAAAAATAAGCTGCATGCTTTTCCCTGACAATTCCAGGTCTATGGGAAACCTGTTAACAGGAATGTATATTTATAGTAAAGAGTGTAACGGAAATTGACGATATGTGATGATTGATTGACCAATCTTTGAGCATTCAAACTCACCAGCCATTGTTCATCAATATAGCATCAATGACAAATTGCAACCAAGATGTGGACATTACCATATTTAAGACATTAACAAGAAATGCGTAGAACCACCAATTTTAACCTCTGAACCTCTCTGAAAACGTTGAAATACGTGTCGGCTGAAAGTATCGTTGGAATGCAGCTGTGCCATGGACCGAAAAAACTCATTAATATGTCGTTATCCATGCAGCATCTTGTTGCAAGTATGCGACTGGGGAACGTTTACCTTGTTGCTATTAAACAAACAAGGTTAGTTGTTGCCTGACTTTCACCAACTGTTGGCTCACGATTCAAGAATTCCATAGAACACAACACAACCGGTGAACTCCAATGAAAACAGCGCTGTTGGTTCAACGCACCGAAAGTCGCTTAGGGCATCGATATAAAGCAGTTCCAAGCAGCTCTTTGGTATGGTGCTTAACACGAACATGCATATCTCTTATAAAGTGTAAAATACTCGCGAGCTTATAACAATAGTTTTATATAATATTCTTGATTGCCACAGGGAATATGATGGCAGGAAACAATCAATTAAGCCATATTTCCCCTTTCCGTATATAAGAAAAGCGGAGAAGGATATTGATCACATGAATAAATGCAAGCATAAAACTGTCAGAAGTGAATAAAACGCACAAAAGGGTTCACGAGTGTTTTTAATATTAATGCGTTTTAGGTGAAAAAAAAATCCACTTCCAAATTTTCATGACTATTAATTTTAAGCACCTTATCTTTGGACATGATTAATTTAATTAATTAGATTTATTCAGCACCTCGAGTATAATGAATTGTCTCCTTTGAAAAACCGAGGATCGAATTAATAATCCATGCTTTAATATTGTTGCAGTCAAGGATAGACCAACTTTACAATACTAATTTCTTACTATGTACCAGCCTGAATTATGGTCTAAATATGGTTTATTATATTCGAAACCTTAGATGCTGACATTTCAAACTGCAAACTTTTAAGCTTTGTACATCTAATGTACATGTATATTAAGAATCGGTACGACACATAACAAAATTCCCACAAAAATGACATTTTCAACTTTCCTTGCATTTCTGTTTTTAAACCAATTTTTACTGACTATCCGGACAACTTAATAAAATTCTCTGTATAGTGACCACATGTATAGAGTGACCGAATTTTGCCATCTTTTGGTTGGTCACCTTTAGCAGGCTTCACTGCACAATGTTTTACAAATGACTATATTGAATACATTCTGATATCAAACAAATTACTATTAAAAAGTTTAGTTTCTTTGTTATGTCTGAACTAAACTTCATAACTATGTAAAATAAGTTTTTAAGTAATAAGTTTTTCGTAGCATTAGATAATTGAACGAGTAGACAAAAATTATTTTTTTGGACATGTAAAAACGTGTGAAAAACATATGTTGATCATTTTTATTTATACATAAAATGATGTAAACATTGGTTTTAAAAAAAGCTGAATTCCTCATTTCTGTAAACACAGAGCTGGCTGTGATGCCATCTCTGGATTTTTGTGAGAACTATATGAAATCAAAAATAGTATTTGTGTTGAATTTCCCTGGTTAGAACCAGGTATATCCAATTTCCCAAACAATTCAAGATTTACCAGGTTTTTGAGAACTATGCATAAGTGGTGCACACGAGTGTATACTAATTAAGGTATAGAACACCTAATGTTATCAAATGAAAGAATCGTTTTGATTAAAACCGGTATATGCATGTAACACTGTACATGTACATATAGATATCTGTAAATCTGATTAGTGTGAAATGATTAATTATTATATTAAAGTATTATTGCAGATCCACACATTGGAATAAAAGGCCAGAGGGAGACGAAACCAAAATAAAAAAAGGCATTTTGCATCAGACCTATACAGTACGCCTCTGGGTTGTTTGGTTAGGCATTTACAGTGAAATGGGACATTGCCTCGTGCATTCCAATGATTTTATCATTTACAAAAAAAAAGAGTTCAGTTGATCAGCAGTTGAAGGGGGTCGAGTTAGGACCCTGAAGTTTTAGCGCCCAATCTAAGCTTTATGCAATTAAGGGAGTTGAAAGAGTGCACACGGTACAGCATAGAGGATTTGTAAGGCACTCGCGGTTTGGGGCCATAGCCTCAATCGTATCCATATTGATACTTCTCATTATATCGAAGCAAAAAAACTGACAGATTGGGTCGTGTCAAAGTGAGTCAGAGGCAAGTTTGGGGCAAAAACACCCACGAAAATCTCATTTTGGGGAATTACAGACCGTGTGAGAGAGGAAAGGGGGTAGGGGAGGGCATTTCATGGGTGTGGATTGGAAAGCGCCCCCTATCTGCTTGTCAAACAATGATAAATGATGTCAGGAGGAACGAAAATGATGAATTGCCCTAAAAAAAGGTCCCCTGCCACCTCATATCCATACCAGGCAGCAGCCACTAGGGCTTTAAAATTTAAGCATTATTCCATGCATTGCAGAGGATTTAAAAAGGACAAGAAGAGAAATCTGTCATCGCATTTGAATAAAAAATAAAGTTGCGGGTGGATAGGGAAGCTTTTTTGTCTTGTTCAACAACCCAAAGATGGGAGAGATGAAAGATTCATTGGCAACAAGAAAACGAGCCAGAAACCTCTTCAGGAGGAATGAACAGCAGCTGTAGCAAGCATTAACAAAGGAAGCGCAGCTTTTCACAGAATTATATCTCATGTGGGAGGATGGAAAAAATGTCCTGCTACATGCACAATGCAAAATCATTGAAAACAGATTAAAAAGATATAGGTCCTTTTTTGCAAAGTCAGGGCAATGATTGTAAACGCACAACACGTGCGCCAATATTTTTCCATGTTAAAATGGTAATGATGCAAGTTTGTGACGTTTTGGTAAAGGAAAAACGTGCCGTTCGGAAATAATGACACGTTAGGGAAAACTTGCATGGGATACGTGTAAATGTTCACTAACCATGAAGCAAATTGCACGACAGTTTCCTGTTCCTTTTGGAGTACCAAACTTAACTTTTCTGAACAAGTTTCACTTAAATCTTCCTTAGAGCAGGTGTCGGAGTCTCGCTTGTTAGCTTTTGGGTATATATAGGACTTGTTAGCAAAATTGACCTTCTATTTTTTACAGTTCATATGCGAAAAACCTGGTAAAGTAGCCACCTCTGCATAAATTGGCTTTAGTGCATACATTTTTTCCTTCATAAAAGTTCTCTAAACAGTAACCGAATTTGACCATTTTTTGGATGGTCACCATTATGTAGATTTTACTTGTAAAACCGCATAGATTGCGAATTACGGGACAAATATTCCCATTGAAATTTCGATCGAAAACTAATTGGGCATTAATTCCTGGCATAAACTTTTCTACAGGGGATTACATGATCAATTTAACATATGTAATACTGTTAATGTGCAATATGTAATATGTATTGTTAACTTCTAAATGCAACAACAGCTATTAATCATCAATTTTAAGAAAATATTAAAAAAAAACTGAATAAATTACAACATGGGCCTATAAATATAAGCCGACACAATGGCATTATAATAAATGGCGTCATTATAACTGAACAGTTTTATAAGGTGGAAAAAGATGAAATACGACTGGCAGTCATTTTTCTAATGTTTCTCCTTAATTCATTAATTCCTTCTTCACAATTCCTATCTTGACAAGTGCTCTCAAGGGGAAAATTAAGCAACTATTTCCAACCAACATTATATTAGACGTATGACAGCCGCAAAGCTGAAATGAGAGGAAAAAAACGATGCCGCGAACAAAAATGAAGCCAACTTTCAGCGAGAAATGCAATTATATAACTGCTAGAGTAGAAAGAATATCGCCAAGCTGCCACAACTAACAATTGACACCCATTTTTTTTGCTTTTCTAAGGAAAAAAACTGCAAGCAAACAAAATCACCCAACAAACAAATTAAAAATGCTATTCCGAGAATTTAAGTTATGCAACTGCATGTACTATACTCATAGGAGTAACACAATGCAGCTTATTGCACGTTTTACTTACAGTGTATAATCTTCCTGGAAATTTGAAAACAACAAAATAATTTGGAATTTCGTATAGTTATTTATGATTGAAAACAACTGTCAGTCTGACAAAGAAATTCCTCAAGTTTTATGTATACATGTACTTGTGCCTGTAAAAACAAAGAACTAATAACAATTGCCAGCAAGCAGCATATAAACGTTCGTACAAATAAGAAGAAAGTTAATTCGCCATTGTTTTTAATAAAAACTGCAGCATATTTAGATAAATGAGAATACTATTAATGCACATTCCTGAAGTAAACTATTATAGCTTAGATGTCTGTGAATATAATATATTCTTACAATATCTTATATACAATAAAACGTTCATGCTTTTAAATCAAATTGGGTATGATGGCAAACATATGATGCACTAATGGTATGCATGTAAATGTGCATGTTTATGTGTACGAAGTAGACTATTGCATACATGTACATTAAATTTATACGTGAACCATCATATAACTTGAAATTTTCTGAAGACGGTTAACATCTATGTAATGATAATAGATAATAGATGAAGCGTCATTACAGCATAATCATTGGCGCCAAAATGCAGGATATCACAAGCTCGACCAGCCCACTCAAGCCTCCGTCATTTAAGCAAAAACTCATCTTAGCGCGGCAAAGTTTCCAACCGTGAGAGTACCTATTGTATTTTGTTATCAAATTCCAAAACATCTTTACCTCAAGGGTAAAAGTAAAGGAAAACTATACACCTGTGATACAGAATACTCAAACTGGTGTTTTAAATTCCTTCTTTACTTATATTTTTAGAGATTCAGTTGGTTTAATTTACTTAATACCAGCTCTTAGTGTGTTTTCATCATTAATGCAATTATTCTAACGTTAATCAGCTTTATAGTTTGACAAGCATTTGGTAAATTGCATTTGATAATCAATTATCAAACAAGTTAATTATACAAGCAGTTTAGTCACTTTTTACAAAATAACACTTTCTGAGCTTGCATGGCCGTTCTATTTTGAACAACCACTTAAATTTATCTGCAAACACTAAATCGGTACCAACAATTGGCTATTCCTATTTGACCAAATAGAATCCTGGATTGTATACCAGCCTAGGCTAAAAAAAAGAGAGATGGACAGCCATTCATTCTGAGATTTATATGTGCAATGCTTCAAGATCCCGTGAAATCAGAATTGGTTTTCTCCTCAACATTCGAGTTGTTGCCATTCTACATCATTTCATTTAACAACCCATCTTTTTTTTTGCGTGGATTAAAATTAAACCAAATGCAAAAAACACGCACAGAAATTGTCGTTGAAAAATTTGCGTCGGATTAAATACTTCATTGTCACGGGTGACGTGGTAAAAAGAGGGGCAAACTGCATGCGGCAAGCGAAATTTATTGTTGCTCAATGATGAGACAGCTGCTTTTACACGGCGATTTAATGCCATAGTCATCAATTTATTTCTCCAAAAAGAGGAGACGGGAAAAAAATGCATCGCAATCTTATATATAGTAAATGAATTGCGATTATATATTGCAACCAATTGAGCCAGCGCAGTAGCCATGGTAACAGTGTTACCCTTAGCAACATCTCCTTACTTTTCTCTCTCTCTCTCCTTTTGATCTCTCAGCACAATCTCTTCCATGATCTTCAAGTATGCAATTTCAAACCCAGCCGGGGCCAAATTTTACATGCCGAGAATGTTTGGAATGACAATGCCTGGCTCATGAGGATGGGAGAAGGGCAGCAGAGTTGGTGCTGCAGGAGCCTTGGTATCGAGGGGTCAAATGACAACGCGAGGTTATCATGGACAAACATTATTATAGTCTACAAAAATTCAATTTGAATTGCATTACGATTCCGATGTTGGACGTATCCCTGGCGTGAGAATGCACTGCATGATCACCTTAAGACAGTATCGAGTCAAGATGTAACCATGGTTTTCTATGACTAATAAAGTATGCAGGACATTGAGGAAATGTTTTACATGTATGGGCATTTGTATGCATGTTGTTTGAAAGCTTCAGCCTTCTGGACATCTGCAACGGATCGATTTGGGGTTTGGTTGCATGCAGTGTCAAAATGGGAATTAATGTTTATTTCAAGGATTTAAATCTTTATCTAAAATATATCGCATTTTAATCCGGAATCGTGAATACCCTTGCGGGTGTTAAACGAACCAGTTTTACCAAAATTTAGAAACAGAATACATTCGATCAAATTGAAAGTTTTGAAACGTTTTAAGATTTAAAGATAAATACCTCAGAAAAACATCCCCTTTCGATAAACAAGAGTATATAATTTATAACTTCAAAGTTGATCAAATGAAGGAGTTGAGTCAATTGTATTCTCTTTTCAAAAGCACCACAAAATAATTAAATCATAAGTTTGCTTTCACTCTAGAATTGGTATTTCTACAATAATCACTTTCAACATCTAACATTTATAAGTACATGTATGAAAACTTTTTTTTGCAATCCAATTTAATTTTTTAGCATTTTTTTAAGGGAGTGCGTAACTCAAGACTATAAGTCCTATACATGCAATGTTAATTTTTGGGACATACTCCAGGATAGTGTAATAAAAATACGTACACATAAAACTGTCTCATCATCAGCGATCTTCAATGCACCCAAATGAGATTTTTTTAAAAACATTGTTTATCGGTTTTTTTAAAATCTTTTTAATATGACAAATTTGACTATAATTCATTGCCTTTGCTGCGAGTAAGCAGCACGTGTACATCAAATGCCAAAAGATCACTTAACCATTTTGCACTCGTAAGATGCAAATATATATCAACACAAAAATACCTCTATAGGGTAGATCATAATAATAATAAAATTAATATTAAAATGCAAAAATGTATTGCATATTATGCTTATCCTTACTGTGATTGTGTCCGGTCATAAATTACCATGGCAGCTAGGTATAGGACTTAATTAGTCTTGGGTTACGCATTCCCTTAAAAAAAGTTCCATTTATATTGGCCTAGTTTTTAGTACATGTTTTTATTCGAAATACCTTCAATTAACAAAAATTAACCTGCAGTAAATCCGCCCTTATCATAATATAAATGTATTAATGATGTTGTGGAGGAGTAACATGTAGGGTGGGGTACCTATAGTATATGCTCTACTTTCAGAGAGCACCTTGCTAAAGCGCTAGCGATATAATTATAGCTTGTTAAATTGCACTTAAATAATCAAAAGTAGAATACATTATTAGGGCGATCCATTTTTCAAATCTAAAAACTCGTATTATCATCATTTTAAGAGAAGTGTGATAACATCAATTCTGGCAAAACAAAGAAATGTGTTCGTTCCGCATTGCAGACTTTCTCATCGTCACGTACGACCGACATTTCGATTTCAGAAAGCAGTATCAAGAATTGAAAACTTTGTAAAATCAGAAATGCATGTATACATGTGCTCCACAATAAGATATGCGTGATCTTTTTCTTAGTAATATATAGCTTTCCTAGGACCTAAGTAAAACGCCTAGCTCAGTTGTATCAAGCGACATTAAATGATCTAAATAAACTGTAGAAGTCAACTTTAGCCGGCTGTGCTAATTGCTATTTTCTAGTTATAATTACAGATCGTGGTGTTAGCATACCAAACCTAACCTCCGGTTTCGAAGGGTTAAGTACTCTAACCTAACCTAACCTTCTACTGAAATGGGTTTCGTTTTTCTTAATTTTCATTGCTCATGTCAATTGAAGCCTGCATTTGAGGCTAGAAAATAGCACAGCTGCCTAAAGTTGACTTCTACCAAAACATATTTATTTGATTTTCTAATTCTTGCATTTGTGGAGATTTATATATAAATCCTATAAAATTACTATAAAAATCTAATCAATGAATTTTCATATAAAAACAGACTGCGCTATAAGATGTCTTCCATTAGAAGATTAGTATTACCGCTATTTCGCCTGTGGTCCAAGAAAATACAGCTAAGTCGATCAAAATTCATTATTAGACAATCTTCTAAAATATGCTTTTATGCAAGGTGTAAAAATGCCAAAACATGCTTAAAGAAACAACGAAGGTAATCCACTTTATAGTTAGCCTATAAATCCGCTCTTCACCTCTGGGCTTTTCTATGAAAGCAATGAAAAAGAATGAAAATAAAAATTCACATTTGCTTCGCAATAAATTTGCAACGTACACGTTAGTTGAGCATCAAATTTATCTTTTAAAGCAGAAAATGCAATGTTAAAGTTGACACTATGAAAACTACCATAGAAAGTATTTGTGTTCTGCAGGCATACGAGTCGTAGCCAAATTATAAAGCAGGCTCAAATTTTCTCTTAAACATTCCCATGTGTGCTCGAACAAACTCCATAAAGGAAAATACATAGACAAATTTTGAAAACTGCCTTTGAAATCATCAATTTTGGGTTTAAGGCCACAAGATGAGTATTAGTTTATTTAGAACACTGTATCTAAACCTCTCCAAACAAGAATTTGTGACTTTGGTGCTCATAAAAACTGCAATTTTCTCGTTGTAGGAGCTCCTTGAGACAGGGCGAATTGCCAGTACAATTTTTTCTCCATTTGGCTATTACTCGTTGAATCGATGAAGCGACATATAGAGGATTTTGGCTCAATAAGCTAGATAAATAGTTGATGGCAGCCAGGAAATGCGATCCGCAGAAATTCGAACCAGCCTTTCTTGACTTTTCAAGCCAACGCCATGTTGCCTCGCTTTTCGTCTTGTTTTAACTGCAAGAAAGCATCTTAGTAGACCATCTAGAGTAACGCCCAATCCCAAACACTTATACAAATTCCCATGTACCAGCTCTACGGTATAATGAGATGAAACCCCCAAGCACCAGAGTTCAAGCGCAAGACTTCAAGGTACAGTATAAATGAAGAGGGGAAATAAGCTTGTGAAACCATCCTCTTCCAACACACACTAAAGAGAAAAGATGGAAAGATTCAGTTACTTGGGTAGTCATGGTAACCCCCCTACCCCCTTTGCCAAACTTTGCATTAAATGCAAATCAAATTCAGGTGATGAAAGTCTGCATTGTGAAACGAGACAAAACAGCTTTACGAAAACGATGCTATAGAGAAAACACGAAAACGCTTTTATATGTACGTATACCTTGCAATGTATGGCCGCATAGACTTTTCATAGCAACTATTTTCGCCAATTTAGTTTTTAAATTAAAGCGATTGTTGCACTTCACAATCAATGATCAAATGAGTCATCAATGGTCAATGATTCCAATTTTATTAAGATAATTAAGAACTAAGTATCTATTGTTCACGTATAAATGTGATTGAACCACGTTCTCATTTTGTCAATGTTCATTTTTTTGCCATTTAATAGCCAAAATGAATTTCTATTTAGAACACCAGTCGAAATACCCGGGTTGAACTTCAATTGGTGTACACATTTGCCTCCCCCCCTCCGCCTCTTCCACAAGGCTGTATACGAAAAAGTATTCATGGGAAATTTGGGAGCAATCATGCAGGTGAGTGCACCCAATCGTTTTAGCGATTGATACCCACGTACATACATACATACTTTCTTCTTTATACATGTACATGTATTTATAGATGTATGTAGAAACATCATCATGCCAAAATTCCTACATTATATAGTGACAAATCTCTGATGAAAATGGTTAGAAATGGTTAGAAAGCTACCATAAGTTGATTTAGCTTCAACTATGCTCGCATATTATAGATTCTTTCATCATCTTGTTTAAGATTCGAGTACTAGCACAAGAGTGACATGTATATACTACATCTGCATGAATTGAGTTTTTCATTAGAATCATGTTGCTATCGCCCTAGTATCTTGATATTAAAACGGGCTATTTCTTGACTTCATAAACAATTCTGGTTCAAACCTGCGCTTGAGATTCATCCAGGATACAAATTAATAAAATCTAGGAATCAACAATCTATAGTATATAGGAATTTAAGATTTTTAAGTTTAATAATTAACATACATGCATTATAAGGAAAACAAATCAAAAATGTCATAAATTTGCAACAAAAACAGGAAAGGCCAATATTGTTTATGTCGTTCGAGGTGAAAATAGGGCAAAGGACAATGAGACCAAAGAAGTCAAGTCATGTAGACCATGAATTAGGCAGATGTCAAATAACTCGGCAGACCCACCGAGCGCGGTCAGAACCACTGCACCAAACTACCGTCATAAAACCGCCGTTAAGCACGCAAACGCGTCGTTAAATTTGCATTTGTGCGGCGATGTTATGCAAATATCGTAAATATGGAAATAATCCCCCATCAAGCTCAAGTCTGTTTAAATTTATGCAAATATCCGAGCCCATAAAATCAAACGTTACACAAGGTAGGGAGGTTAAGAAATCCCCTTTTATATCAAATGTAGTACGTCGTAAATTGAACCGCAATTTTCAACCATTTGGTAATAAAGACGTCACGTTAGTGCCATGGAGAAACATCATTTCAACATGGTGAGCCGGATTATCAGCTCAGCATGGAATCCATATATAGGGAAATGGAGTGGTAATTAAAAGGGTGCTGAGCTGGATGCATGCGTCAAGAGATATGGAGTTAGATATGGCATAACCCAGAAAAAAAAACAGCAAACCAGCAGAATTAACAGAACAACGAAACTTTTTTTATCACATTAAGATGTCAGTTTCTCCATAGGCTCATTCATAAATTTTCTCTTAACTGTATTCGGTCAAATTCTTGGTTACGGAAGCTCAGGGTAGACAGGTTTTGGTTTTGGCAACACGAAAGAACATGTCTGTTATATGCTTCCATACGATTTGTCCGGAAAGCTGCTTTATATACATATATGACTATAGCCGAAATACACGTGTTGTAAGTCATTTGATGCACATGCAATTGACCCCCTACCCTCTGTCCACACGATGTCTATTCCATCTTAACTCCCCTCCTCTGTAATAAAGACACTATGTATAAATAATAATACTCCACCAGGCAGTGCCACCATAATATATCGTGAGCCAATGCAGGCTGTTGATATACCCATAATGCACCGCATAAAAAAGCTAATTTCTAATACGAGCATGAAAAAGAGGTAAAATTTTGGGGGAAGGGGTTACATTTTTGTATGGTGGACCCCTCTATGTTGTTCTATGGCTGCGGAAAAGTACTGGTGGAAAATTTGAGAGCAATCATGTGCATCGATCAAAAGTTTATTTCGAACAAACTCGACCACATACATGCACACATAAATACTTTTCTTCTTTATACAGGCCTATACATGTACATGCATAGACTGACCCCGTTCAACATATATAGGAAGTGTGTTCCAATTCTGATGTGTCATGTTGGAAAACGCGCAACCTGTTCGCTCTGAGCTTCCGTAAACGTGTCCGAATTTAATTTCCTCTAAGACGGAACAATGTTGCAAAAAATACCACTTGTTATTAAATTGCATCTCCTGAGCAGTACATGTATAAAGTTAACAGTCAACTTAAAAGTTAGGTCCACGTTTTCGCAAATTGCATAATGTGTTGAGAGCATAATTGCATTAAATGCAAGTTGAAACGCACGAAACAAGTTACCATGGAAACCTGGGGCTGAGCATGCGCACACTGCATCAATAAGACGAGTACAAAAGCCCCATCTGGCGAACAATGCCAGTCCTAGATATGGGACACAAGTGAAACACATTTGGCTATAAGGGGGGTGGCCCTCCGTTTATGTTGTTGACCTTGCCCATTACGCCCATTTAGGATTTTGGAATTGAAAGGCAGCGCAACGCACACCTTACAGATCCGTTTATAAATTGAAAGGTTTAGTTTTGCATAGCTCACAAGCTTCCCTGATCTCATTAGCCCCTTCGTATTCTAATGGATTTTTGCGCAGGGAAAATCCAATTAGAAAGTAAATCAGAACCGGTTTTGGAAACGGGGAATTTCAACCCAAAAAAAAATATATACAACACATCAAACCCATGGTGCAGGTTGAATTATTCCCGTTGCCATGGTAGCAACCCTCATCCGACAATGGCAAGAGGGATGCTTCAAAACCCGGGGAAATGAAATCCACTTTGGAAAAAGGGGGGAACAAACAGCCATACAGGTGCCCTTTTTACAGAGGCCCCTAACAACAGCGCCCTCATCTGTTCCCCAGGCATTTCCAAGACATGCCAATTAAAGGAAATTAAAAGAAAAACGACAACACGACATAGAGATGGGAGAAATGGAGGGTTTGAAAATGAGGAAGATAACGCGACAAATCAAGGAATTTATGATTAATTAATTTGCGAATAAAAATTAGCAGTGCTACAACGAGACGATTTATTTTTATACAGTAGAATGTTGACACTTATATGCCGCTTAAGTTTCGAATGCACGCAAAATTGCAACGTATGCAAAACACCGTGTTTGGCATGTAGTGGCAGCTGCTATATAGCAAAGACATTTTTTTAAGAAATTAACGAAGCATATTTGGAATATTTGTGTTCAAATTATATACCGAAAATAGCATTAATTAAATACATAATGTATAAACAATATTCCCTTGGGAATGTTAATGTCGAAAGGCTCCAGCTTAATGAAATATTATAAAAGAATATTGTAAAAAAATTAGAAAGAAATAATTTTTATTAATTAACACTAGGGGGAGCTCAAGTACTAAACGCGCTTTTTAGCAACATTCGGCTAAGTTTATAGATACGGAGGTTGAGAGGAGCCAATTTCCTGTTTGACCGACACAACAACATGTCTGCCAACCCATCATTACATCTTAAATTAATGGCGATAGACGAAGCACCATTACAATAAACACATACATGCAGCTATATCTACCTTATAAAATGGATATTTACTATATATATAATACAGAAATATTCATTGATAGGGGTGTTCTAGTAGGCTACTAAATAATGTATTTCAGTGTAGATTTTTGTGCATGATATTTTGTGTAATAGCCACATCTATGCTTCGAAGGATAAAAATGTGTTGACAAACGAGAAAAGCCTTACATGAATAAATAGGGTATATTAACTAATTATAGGCACTATATTTTATCGGACAACATTGTCATTCAACTTTCAAGATGCAAGCCCCTAGAACTAGATTTCTTAATTAACGTTTAAATTTTAAAATTATATATTAAAAATGCTTCTCGAAGTGGCCATCGCAAAAAACTCCATGGACCACTTTTTAGCAAGATTTTACAAAAATCTAGCAGGAATTCACCACAACCTAATAGCTTCATCCACGTTTATTTCCACTTTAAAAGTGTTCGGTAACAGAAAACAAGTTTAGCATGCAGCAAGGCAAGGAATAGGTTCCCAGTTGATATACTTCACTGCACCACAGAGTTGTTAACAGTGATTGCCCATCGTCAGGGGCATAAACCCCAAACAACCCAACTTTAATGAATCCGTATAAGGAAACGTCCTACTTTCTTAAGCACCGTTTCCTCATTTCTCAAATTGAAGTTACTTTTGGAAAACTTAATTTGGAAAACTGTTTATAGTGCAATTTTGTCTCAAGTATATGCATGCACAATTTGAGATATTAGTTTTAAAACCTAGAAGGCAATGTTGGCTATAACCCTCGTTCTTGTCCATTCTCGTCTTACCCTAGATGGCGCTTCAAATTCCCCCTCCAGGCACATGAAGGTTATTTTGCTTTCCCAATGTCCAGTCCAGGAGGCAAAGAAAAGAGTTGACCCTCTCGAGTTGGCGTCCGTTATAATCAACTTCTCCGGTCAACATGAGGAGTGTTTAAAGGCGATTAGAACGCCTCGAAGTAATGTTATCTTAAGAGAGTAATTCCAAGTCAGTTGGTTCGCCTTACATGCCTCACTTGGTCTGGAGGCGATATATCTCCTATAATACCTTAATATGGAGTCGTAGAGTGTATGGAGCGCCCCTCTGCCATCTCCCATAGAACTTCCTGTCGCCCCGTTCGCTCCAAACCCCTTTTCCTTCCTCCTTCCATTTCTTTCCGGCCTCATTTAATTCCCATCACAGTCGAGTAGTTTCATTACTCCGTTTACTTCTAATAAACTAGCGCCGAAGACACGAGAACAAGTCGAGGAAGGTGGAAGAATGGATGGAGGAATCAGACCAGCGTGGACGCAAGAAAAGGATCTTAGAGAACAACAAGAGCTGATTAAAAAATAAAACGATTCAACCAAACGTGACTTTTTAGCTTAAAGAGTCAAACGATCTCGTTTCAACATGACACGACACAATAGGGCAGTTTTGGAAAATGGACCTGCTTCCGGTCAATGCTTAAAGCTTGGAAGGCTATAGCATGGGAAGTTGTGATGGAACGTATACTGACCCTGTGTAAAAAGATTCATTAATGGGATATGAAATAAAAAGGACAGGTCCTTGAAATATAGCATATAGCATATTGAATTTCATTGACATCTTGAAGATGTTCAGAAATTATGAAATATGCTCAATTGAAAATGTAGGCCAATACGTACATTTAACTATAACCCTCAAAAGGAACATCATGGATTTATGTTAATTGGAAATGATGTGAAATGTCCCATAATTTGAGCTTGGTGTTTATGTGCTCTTATACTGTCGGATTACTGCTTCTTAATGTTAATGGTAATTAAGGTTATTAATTTCGTAAGTGACAAACGCGACTTAGGTTTAAAGATCAATTATACAGGTTGGTAAAACCGATCATTAGCCACGTAAAATATTACAGTACTTAAAATACGATTTATATTAACATAAAAATTATCGGTGTTATCTTAAAATTCAGTGGTCTAAGTACAATTAATGTATTAGCAATTGCCAGGCATTAAGAGAAAATTATGGCATGAAAGCAAAGAAATGTAACAGGGAGTGATTTTATTACGTAGGACTTCCTAAAATACATCCACAAACCCAATTCTAAATTCCAAAAGCAATAATTTGACAGTTTTATTTTCAACATTGTCATGTATTGTTTATTATTGTATGCTAGTCGATATATGTCTATATATGTGGTTGACAAACTCGCAGATATACAGTACTAAATCATGCAGATATGCCTTTTTGAGCAATACCAATTGTTTCACTGACTGCATCAATGTAAATCAATCCAAATACTAACAAAATATAGAGATGGCCAATGCGAATGTTGAAACATTGGATATCCATCATTAAACATACTTAAACACTTAATTCGCAATTCTTTAAGTATGCATAATCTGATGCCCGATTATCGAAAATGACTCCAATGTCAAACCCACGCTTTGTTTGGCTATTCGATATTCCCGGAAGATCAGTTCCGTTTTTTAGGAAGCAGTCTGTCCTACTTCAGATGCAAGGAGCGTCCTGATTCACAGAGCATGATTTTGCATTTTCTTGCAGGCATTCAAGTTCGCCCTTCCAGAGTCCTTTCCATGCCAATATCATTGTTATAACCCTTTTTAACACCCGATTAAATAAAGCGTCCTAACAAGAGGGGAAAGAGAAAAGATTGATGAAAACGAAGATGAAGGCTGCTCTTCAACAAAAGCTGTCAAATGTGGTCGATATTTGATTAATATTAGCCCTCATATTATACCGGATATCAAGGGCGGGGATGTGCACTCGGTCCATACGTATACCATGGCAGCCATCATATGACCCATGTGGTGTTTTTCTTTTTTTTTTTCGAACGTCTAGAGGGAAAAGTATTGTTTGTATTGGGGAATTAAATTTTGAGTCATCCTCGGGTCATTATCTCACACTGTCCTTTTTTTTTCTAAATGCGCTCGAGTAGATCCTTAATTTCCTCCTTGAAAATGTATTTATCAAAAGTGACACCATGCACCACTGGAAAGTTGTGGGGTTGCAATAACTGACCATATCGAGACATATGGTAGAATTTCCGTTAACTTCTTAACTTGCTTACATTAACCATGCATGTTTGGAAAACATGACAATATAAGACAATAAAAGCAAAAGAAATGTTCTTTTTAACATTAAAAGGTATTTGGTATTAAAAGGTATGGCAGTACAAATGGGTGCTTATTGATGTGGTGATGGACAGCAGAAATTTTGAAGAACATCGTTGTTTCTTCAGAGATGTTGGATGTTGTTAAGGTTCCTCTCGATCCTAGCACTATTTCAAGGCACTATTCCTAACACTATTGCTAGGAGAGGAACCTTAACAACATCCAACATCTCTGAAGAAACAACGATGTTCTTCAAAATTTCTGCTATCCATCACCACATCAATAAGCACCCATTTGTACTGCCATACCTTTTAATACCATATACCTTTTAATGTTAAAAAGAACATTTCTTTTATTGTCTTATTGTCATGTTTTCCAAACATGCATGGTTAATGTAAGCAAGTTAAGAAGTTAACGGAAATTCTACCATATGTCTCGATATATATATATATATATAGGCACTAGGTCATTGCGAAAATTGATTAGTGAGCCAACTCTGATCCAATTTGTGAAAAAACATTTTTCAAAAGCTTTCCTAAGTATTGTACATGTATGTGCTATATGTGCCTGGCCTCCGTCAATTTTAAATATAAAATCCGGTGTACTTTGGGCCAGAACTCCTAACCAACTTGCAAATGAAAACAAAATAATAAACACTTAGTCGTTTAGACATTTGCAGTTTCTCTATAGTTTCAATCATTTATTTATATGAATAAAGTTAGTCGACATAATTAACTTCCCAACTTTTCAACTCAAGTAACTTTTCTTAATTATTAAAACACGTGCACAGTGAGAGTTAATGAATAAAAATTCAGTCCAATATTTGGTTGAGTTAGACCAGACCCATTGTCACTGCATGCAGGTACTTATTTCGCTTAATAAACAAAAATGTCATCGGTCTTCTGCAATTAGAGATTTCCAATGCAGCCTACACATGAAAGCACTGTACATTTTCTAGAAATTACAGCTTATAAAATAATTACATGTACATGTATTTCAAGGTTTCTCTACACTGCTCTCAGCATACACATATTAATATTAATTATGCATAACTATATTATCTCTAAAACGTCTTATTGAAAACGTACATGTATAATTAGCATATATTCTGCAGAGCATCTCTTCAGTTTAAAGTACACGGTACACAATTTGAAAAGTGCATCCCTCTACCATCGCCCAGTTTCCCATTTCTCGTAAATCATTTTAATATATAAAACAGCCTTTGGCGCGCTTTACGGAGGAAAGGAAAACGAGATACGTCACACTGCAGTAAAATGATTAAAAGTTCAAAGTTATAAAATTGTTTGCTCTAGCTTACCTCAGCATGCAGCAAAGCTGACTCCACGAGCTTTTTTTTATGAAACGGATTAAATTAGGTGCAAGTTTATGCAAAGTAAAGTTAATGCAGCAGAGGGAAAGAAGAGGTTTTTTTAGTAGCAATTTTATCTCCTTCTGCAATGCCCTTTAGGATGTATACGTCTGATAATATTGCACATTCAAATTGCGAATTAGCCTACGCTGCCTCTCCTTTTTTTAATATCGCCGTTAATTGGAAAAATAGCTATATATGCCTCATTCACACATCTAGTTTCGAAAAAAGCTGGGTAAATTCGCTGGCTTTTTCGAGTGGAAAATGTCAAATATGCAAATTGCTATTTGTTGCGAGGAAATTGGATGAATTTGTGCGGAAGTGAATCCCCGCCATGTTGCCAACAACATCATTAGGCACACTGCACGTGCAGGAGAAGGATGGGGGGGAGGAAGCTTCGTTTTATACCAAGTTACAGCAATCATGTAGTAAACTGAAATCTTATTTTATCGCTCCAAAATGCAATCCCGACATGCACCAAAGTTGCATCCTGCATACCCTGCAGGAGAACCCAACCATTAACTCGATTATCTATAGGGCCTCCACAGATTCGATTCCCATCAGATTCCAAATACTCAACTCGTTTGAATCACACGAGCCAGAATATTGGCAAATGCCTGCACAGACCCAATTTACTTAAATAATCGCATGCACCGGAAGCAAATCCCAAAAGCTAGCAAATGTAGGATTAGCTGCAGAATCCTTGAATGACTCGCTTAAGTTTTTGAATCCCCAAAGACTCTGTTTAGAAGTTCCTACCAGTCTCCCTGACCTAACCTACAGTATAGTATGTACATCTATATAATGTGCAAGATAATAAAAAAGATTTCATTAAGCTATACACCCTTGATTTGCTCAAGTCCCCGTGGAGCTGTACCTGTCTAGAAATGTAGACACCTAATTGATGTTATTCATGTTCTAGCGTTATGGCAAATGCTTCTCGGTTTATCATATGGAAGCTTCATAGAAGCCTAATAGAACCAATCCATTAAAGTACAGAAATTGATTAATCTTCAGAAGCATTCCCGGGACTTCTCTCACCCTAATAACGACAAATGCGAACGTTCATTAAAATAACTAAAAAAAACTTGTTTATTCATATGGACTGAACGTGCAAGAAATAGCTAACATATATGTATTTCAGGCAAAACTCGATGATACACCATATACAATTAATTGTAGTTATAGGCACGCAATAGACACTGTTTCGATTACTGTTTTTAGACATAATCCAATTGAAAAACCTCGGTCTCAACTATAGAGAAAAACTATGAGAATAATGCTAATGATATTAGTGAGACTATGGGAAATAAGCATTGGGTCCAAGTGATCGAGACTCCAATTTTAATCAAAAGGATTTTATTCTATCCCATGAATCCCTTGATAATAAGATTTTATAAGTCAATTATGAGATCACACTATTAAGAACAAATTTAACTAAATTTATAATTTTTAATTGGTATAACAGTGTGCTATTCTATAATATCATAATGAATTGGTACTATAGTACAATAAGTTTTTACTATAGATATATAGCTATTGGACACTTGGTAGACTGCACAACAGTATAAGCATATAACTTTAATATGTTTGTGAAATTGAATAGTAATGCAAATGTATTGCATAACCGTACCTTTAAATATATCTGAGATATGCCAGAACATATAAATAATAGCATTTCATATGCATTATAGATACTCTTAATACACCGATTTAATTAAAATATATGCCTATTTTACATTCACTTCATATAATATTCTTGGGTTAAATTCAAGAAGTGAAGAAGTCATCCTATGCACATGTCCAACGAGTTTCTAAAACGCATGATAAATATACTCTGCTTGCCCTTGCATCCAACTTTAAATTCTAAACCGTTTCAAAAGGCTGTTTGACTTGGTCTCTAGATATATTAGCTTGGGGTTTAAAACGTCCGTTTATCACATTATCGAAAGACCATGGGTCCGAAAGCGATATTTCCTTTTGTTCTTCCGAGTCAATGGAATTCAATTCGAGAGGGAAATTATAAAGTCCAATGTGTGTGTGCAGGAGCAAAATCTATATAAGCCTAGGGATTTTCAGCACCACCAGAGCTTGATATGTATCAAAAAATGCCATCTGATTTTTTTACATGCCTAGTGCAATAATGAAAAAAAAAATGCATAGATCTTTCACGTGGCAAGTTGAAATGGGAGCATACATCCACCTTATACGTCTTATATTCGTTTAGATCATATTTCTTTCAATTTAATCGGTTGAAATGTCAAGCGAAAACAAAAGTCACTCATCGAAAGCTGCCAACGCAAATGTATATCAAAAATGTTCTCACAAAATGTATACAAACTCCAAATTATTTATACAGCTCGAACCAGTAAGTTAAAATACAGACGATTTCAATATGACAGAACAATGGTGGATTACCATTAACACCTGATTCACACCAACGTTGATGTAGATCAACTGATGTGGATCAAGAAAACTTTTGCG